>BRZM01000005.1:11278442-11403484 GCA_033238685.1 Lates japonicus | reverse complement strand
AATTGTCATAGTATAGTAAGGCTTCAAACATGTGTCAAAAATGTCATAGTATAGTAAGGTATCAAAAACTCAAAAAATGTCAGTATAGTAAGGCTTCAGATGTAGTGTAAAAGTGTGTCAAAAACATTCATTTTCATACAACATGAACGAGACCACCAAAATTTACAGTGTTCAGAGATATTTATTTGAGCAAGATAATTCAGAAATTCAGTGTTCCAACAGCAACAATAGAAAACAGCATTAAACAGAAATCATACACAATATGAGCAGTATAAACAGGATAATAGATTAGATTTGAGTACTGGTATTGCACAGTTTGAAATAACAAAATATCTAAATGAAAATCTAACCCAACCCACAGACACCTGTGTGTCTGTGGAAAACAGAGGTAAGATGGCGGATGTCATAATACGTGTTCTTGTCTCTGCAGGATGGCAAGATGGCAGCCGTTGAAGACCTGAAATGGATGAAAGAAAACAATACTGTTACAAAGGTGTTGATTACATAAAAGATCTCCCCCACCAACTCCTGTAAACACCTTTTGGGAACATTCAGCGGGCTACGATAGAAGTAATTAATAGTATCACAAAGATGCTTTGTAGACATGCTCATCTTTGGAAAATGTGCTCATAACTTCATTAACCCTAATTCTAACCAGCTCTAACAAGTGTCATTATCTTTGCAGTAATTTTTTAAGTGTTGTCTGGAATGAAGTCATGAAGTGTCTCTGTATTTTATAAGTGATATTATACAAATCAATTTAATGTATTTTTAAGGCTTTACACTCATTGTTCAATTCACGTTTCATACTTAATTATATGTTTAAAGGCTTTACACTTCTTTTTAAACTTATTAAAGTTTTGTACTTTTTATGGGTTTAATATTTACTTTAGACGTTTCTTTTTTAATTCTTGAACCTATTTTTAAAGTCTGTGTAAAGCAGTTTTACTAATGCATTCTGAATTACTAACACAACATAAAAATGTGCTATTAACCACCCACCTAACTTCGAATGGTTAAGATAATCAGCAAATGTGAAAAAATAAGGCGCTCTCTCTGCTCTGAGATGCTGGAGGTGCTGAAACCATGCCCACTCAGTGCACCACAGTGACAGCATCCTGTTAGCTCCCTGCAAGCATCCTATTCCGTATGTTTCAGCCACCAGAGCTTTTAATTTTTGTTAATCAAATGACCTGTCTTCAATGACTCAACAAGTTGCATTGTTTACACAGCCAAATTATGTATGTTTCTTAAAACAAAGTATAATGATGTTACACTGATAATAAACTCACTTTGTGATGACTAGTCTGTGACTCCCTCACTCTAACCAGTATATTCTAACATAAATAATATTTTTATAGATAAAACTCTGCTGAAACTTTTATCCTTGTTTTAAAACCTATTCCTTTAGCGTTTAAACCGTATTTTTAAATAATTTCATACTTGTTATGTATGTTGTATGTTAAATATATTAAAAGTTTTTACAAATGTATATTCTATTTTAAACAAAGGTTTTATATTTTCTATGGTATATATATATCATTTTCCATCATTTCAACTTATTTTTTACAGCTACATTGTTGAAAAATACTAATTAATACTAAAAACAGATACATTACATCACCTTTAATTTGTTGCTGCTTCTTCCACACAACCTTTTTTAAAAGTCAAACTGCAGCTGAGGTAATGACAGAGTCAGACTGAAAAGAATGAACTCACACTGACCTTTTAGAGACGTTTTCATGTCTGTCTCTTCTCTCTGTGCTTTCATGGATAAAATTTAAATCCTGTACAGAAGAACACAGGAAACATTAATATAAACGTGACTTTTAACACATAAAAATAAGCACACAGAATTTCTGGGTATTGGATTAAAACTGTAAAAAGAAAGAGAAGTATAACACACGAAATCTCCAAAGAAAACAGTATCAACTAACTCATTCTGGACTAAACAGAACTAGTCCAAAAGGTAAATTTGCTTCATACACAAACAACAAGCTGCTCTAACTGGACAACTGAATCCACAAACTCCTGATATTCACACAACAGGAGTGGATGGAAATCTGACTTTCGAGTGTGAAAGTGTGCATGGGCATGTTTTACATCATCTGGACTAGATTTGGACAGGTTTTGAGTGAATTCTTTGAAAAACTTGACACCACATGACTGAAAAGGAGTCAAAATTTCAGGTCACATTTTCACCTAAAACTTACTCAGGGGTGTGTAAAAATTATTCAGGGCCATGGTTTATGTCATCTGAGGTGGATTTGATATACTATTACCTATTCCTTATCAACAGTTTAATCATGAAAACACGTAAATATTCAAAATTACAGCTGAACCAGAACACTTTCAAATATTACAGTAGTGTCTCAGAAAATGGTTTGTTTACTGTCACATTTGACAAGAAAAAGCATCACATGTTAAAGAATCAATAACAATAAATATTTGGGAAAAATCAACTAGAATGATTATCTTAAACCTTAAATTCATACATAAATTGTCTGTCAGCTAATCACTGGAGAATTCACATATATTACTGTGAAATGCATAATAAAAATTTTCACCTAAGTACATTTTTGAAAGCGGGGTTTTAACTTGTACTTTTAATTATATTTCAGTCCACAGGCAAGAAATTAACTCACAAGTATTCTGAGTTTTTAAAAATTATTATAACTAGTACTATTTTCTGACAAGTTATAGACATGATTAATCAGTTATTATTATATCCAATAGTAAACTCATTAAATACAGAGGATTAGATACAGAGGAACAATAGCACTGTTACTAACATTAATAATTCATCTCATCAACACATTTTTTTCAGACTGAGTAACTCTTCAGGACACATACCTCGTGTTTGTGTCCAGACTGCAGCAGCTGAACCAGTAAACCTGGAAAACACAAGTATATCACTTAAAAACAAATAACGACATTAATAAAGAATAGTTCACCTCCAAAACCTGAACATTGTAGAAGAAGACAACACTGAAATCTAAACTCTAGAATCTTGATAATCATACTTTGAGGTGAATAAATTAGGGTTGAAATGATTAGCTGACATAAATGACGACGTCAATTATAAATCAACGACATCGATTATAAAGGACAACATTGATTATAAAAAATTTGTCAACGCAGAATTTTAGTGTCAACGCGTCCTATAAAACCAGAAAACCAGAGACTTTGTAAGAGGAACCATGTTCACTTGTTACTGCAATGCACTACAGGGGGTTCTGGGGGCAGTATCACTTCCACTGAATGTAATGACTATATTACTGCCACAAAGAAACGTTAAATGGCCTGGAGTAAACTAAAAAACGACAGACATAATACCATACAAAACAACTACAAAGGAGCTGACCATAAATAGATGTAAAACAGCCAGCCTTCATTTTCACAACAGATGCAAAACCACCACAAAGACACAAAATGATCACATCGACATGATAATCCGCCATAAATTGACTTAAAATGACCAAGCTGGAGCACAAAGAAAGCAGTAAAATATCTGCAAACTGTAAAGAGATGCAAACGGATTTGAAAACCGACGACTAAACAGTTACCACCCTCCACAACTCATGTCAGCGACGCTTTAGTCACACTGTAACAGAAACACAAACACACTCTCACCCACGCGATATGACTGAAAATGGAATTTTAAAAATTCATTACAAGGTAATGCTAACGCTCGCCACTAATGCTAACGCTCACCGATAACGTTAATGCTAACGCCAGCCGCTAACTGTTTGCCTTACCTTCACGCCTCAGGTGTGTTCAGCGTCCGGACTCACTGCTGTTCGACAACAAACAGCTCCGGAGTTTGTTTTAGCATCCAGACCTCTTCATTTGCGTTGGGAAACGAGCTCCAGAGTTTGCTTTAGCATTTAGACCTCTCTGGTAACAACATGTTCTCACACTACTGGCAAACAGGAGCAATAGCTTAATCTTGGTTTAAACCTATTTTCTGACTTTGTTTCTCCGCCCCGGATGGTCTTGGCAAATGACGAGACACGTCGTGACCAATGACCACAGACGTCAGCTAACTTTACAGAAAAACGCTGATTGGTCGGGCCATTCTGGTCCGCCTAGCATCCGCCTCTGATTGGTCTTAAAATTCACCCACCAAATGGATTAAATAACAAAAGTATACTGAAGAGATTTTAAAGTAACTTTCTATGATATTCTAAATCTTTTCCCATTAGACATATCTGTAAGCTACATAAACACAACATTTTGCACTAACATTTGTAAATGTATTTTTCTTTGATTAGTGTTACTCTAAACAAGAACAAACAAACACATTTTAATACAAGGTACATTTAATGGGAAATTCAGTGACAGATCCAATGTAAACCACAGAGTCCTGTCTCATCTTGAGGTTACATCCAGGCTATACATTAACACAAAACCGTGCTGTTATGTGTTCTTACACTCTGGCATTAAAGGTATGGCATTAAAAACATTTTTAAAAATTAAATCGCTTGAGTTGAGCACCAAAAATATTCTACTGTTGTTCTGAAGCAAACTAAACTAATTGTTAACTAAAGTTCATAGAAGAGCAGATGTGGATGATCACACTGATAAGCAAAGAGAGAGAAAAAGATCTTTGTGTTGTGGTTTCAGAGCATCAAAAGGCAAATGTTTCACGCAGGAACAATGCACAATATCTGCAGTGCATGAAGTTGAACCCAGCTCAACTTGTGCATCTGACAATTCAGCTGCATTTTCTATAAGCATACAGGTGTCAGGGGTTTATATCATAAACAAAAACAGACTTCTTCTAACACTTTGTTTGCTAGAGTAGTTTGGGGTTGGCCAGAATACATTCTGAAAGACAAAAAATTTGACTATAATCATCACAGCATTGCAATGTGGCATTAGCTAGCACCGCTCTTTGAAAATCATTAGTCTGAATAACTAACAGTTTTTCTTTTTGATGTTACAGCCAGTTGCACCCAGCTGGGTGTAGACATAAAGCTGCATCACGCTACCTGTGGTCTCCGGCATTGCACCCTACACTGTTACCATAATAACTTGGGATAAGCAACTACTTTTATTGATATTACATGTTGATGTTCAGAAAGTCAGAAAAATAACTCTGGTCACATTTTGGTGTATTGATGAGTAATATTCTGCAAACCAATGACATAAGCATAGTTGTTTTTAGTTTACTTCTCTGGCCTGTAACTTTGTATCTGCCAGAAATATTTTCTCCTTAGGGATGAGAGGTTTATCAAACCAGCGTGCAGACCACAAAAACTCTTAAATTAATGCCCAGCAGAATGCAAGTTACCACTTCAAGACACAACAAAGCTGCACAAAATGTTCTAAATATGATTCTAATGGTCACTCTTTGGGATTACTAAAACTTTTTTCTGATACTTGTACTTGTTTTTTAGTGATAAAATCTATTTTAATCCTCTCAATCTACATTTTATGATTTTACAAATGAACATACCACACTGAATGAGCTAATATTTGCCTTAAAGAATTAAGATTTTTTTTTTTATTGTGTAAACCTGACAAATCCATCATTTTTTTCAGCTCCTCTAGGTAGTACTGTTCACCAGTGACCATGTGATGGCAGGGCAGACATTCAGTATGTAAACAGTATTGAACATTTTCAGTATATGCATTTCATACTTGAATCACTGAAGTCCATCTATATATGATACAATGTTCTGCACTTTGTTACAGACAAATCTACAGTAACTCAGCCCACAAATCGCTACAGAGTGGAGGATCAGTCAAAGACGTCTCCTTCCCGTGAAGCTATAAGGCGAGACTCCCCATGATGCAAAGTGAAGAAGGATTCTGGTTTCAGTCCCCTCTGCTCCAGGGCCTCTCTGAGACGAACTGGCGGCTCCATGTAGTACTGGACAAAGAAGGGACCGAAGAAAAAGTGAGTGTCTAAGACTCATCACTGTACATCAACAGACTTGAACTTAAAATGGGTTAATGTTTTAGCTCAGTGCTACATGTTTTAGTGTTTATGACTTTGGCTTTTATTAGCTGGTCTCTAACTTTCCAAGGATGGCAGTGAGCCAGAGGCTGTATTAAACCATGTTCACTGCAGGAACAGTCCTGCAGCTTAACAAACAATGACACCTTTGTTATGTTGTGTTACCAGAACATAATAGACTGTAGGAGCACTTTTTTTTTTTACCTCTATAACCTTACTGGTTCTAATGTCTCTCTGAAACCAGTGACACACAGACCAGCTCATTGGGCTACTGTAATTTATGATAATAACAAAATAATTCTAGCAATTAAAAACGTATGTGACAGTGCAATATGAGTCAGTTTATTGGGTACACCTAGCTGGAGCTAATGCAATAACTCCCTTGATGAAGGTTTATGTTCAGTTTTTGTTCCAGAGATTCAACTGTGAGGTTGATTTAGAGGATGGTGTTTGTGAGCTGTATACTGTACTGTTATTAGCCTGCCCACATATAAATAATAAATAATAAATAAATATAAATGGGGTAGACAAAATAATAGAAACTTGTCTGTATATCGTAACACAATGTGACAGCATCACAGTGATACTGAAGGTATTGTAAACCCATTTTTCTGCACCTATAATATCAAGTATACATCAGTTAGTCAATAACTGCTGTTTGTTGTCTCTCTCTCGAGCTGTGTCAAAGAGGCATTTCTGCCTTGTGACAGACAATAAAGTTGTTCTGTTCTATTCTATAACTCTGTGATTGTACGTCTGTATATCCTTACCTCATAGGCAAGAGCAAATGTCCCCCAGTGAATGGCCACAGACTGTTTGGCCTGAAGGTCCTGGTGAATCTGGACAGCCTCCTCTGGATCTACATGCTGCCCCTGCATCACGTCCCTGAAAAAACAGGAATATGTAACAAGGACTGTGTATGGTCTTATAGACATACTATTGGACTATTTACTGCAATCCAATTCAGCAGCTCAGCCATAAACTTACCAGCTTTACAATGTTCAGTTTTTTGAGATAGTCAGACATGGGCAAACTTATTAATATGTTTATTACTACTTAATTACTGTGCATACATGAGGGAGGCAGATCTTATAAGAATAATAGAAATACTTAATGGAAGAACAGTCAGCTTCCCTTGCATTAGATTGTACAGGAGTACCTAATAAAGTGGACACTGAAGGTATCTGAGTGTGTAATGCACAGTACCTGGGCAGGTACGCTCCGATGGGGATTGCTGCAAGGTCAAATGGTCCGAAGCGGCGTCCTATCTCCTGGAAGGAAGCACAGTAGCCAGTATCACCAGCGAAGAAGAATCGATGGTCCGGACCCAAAATAGACCAGCTGCCCCATAAAGACTGAAAGACATAGAGAGAAAGAGGAAAGGGACATGTTTTTATCTAATGAATCTGCTTTGAATTCAAAAACAATTTAAAGTTTATGTTTTTCACTTGATTAAAACTGACTGATGGAAAAATCAGATTCATTTTATTGCCACAATCTACAAGAAGTCACCGATTCTGCTCAGCTATAGATGCTTTAAAAATTCATATGGTGAATTTTACAATGGTAAACTATAATGTTAAGCCTCACTTTTCTGGTACTTTTTAAACAGATGTATTGTGAATGTAATTGGACAAATAAGCCCCACTGTAAAAGGCTGCAGTTAATACAAACATGGTGGGCCCCAATCTAATCAGTATTTGGGTAATAATTCTAATCAATAATCACCTTGTTATCATCCAGAGCTGTGCGTTTGCTCCAGTGCTGAGATGGTGTACAAACGAACGTCACATCATCGTGACCTGGGACACAGTTCTCCTCCCACCAGTCCAGCTCCATCACATTCTCACAGCCCATTTTCGCCATCCAGTCCATCAAACCCAGGGGCACGAACCTAAAAAAACAAACATACACACTGGTCTTACGAAATGTTAAGGTACATCAGAGTTTTTTCCAAATGCAGAAGTGCACTACAAGACACAGTGGCAGAGAGTGCTGACTAAATACATAAGCAATAAATGTAATAGAGAGTACATCAATTTGTCACTCATACCAGCGTAGCTCCCCTCCAAAGCGTGTGTTAAGGCTGGTCACAGATCCAGTATCCAGATGGTCATAATGAGAATGACTGATGACGACGGCATCGATCCTGGGCAGCTGTTGACAGGAGAGAACAAGAGATAACAGAGGTTTAAAGGAGTCAATAAATGTATTTAATTTGTTGTTTTGATAAAATGAATCTGGTTAAATAAGGGGAAATTGACAAAAAGTACTGAACCTGTTCCACAGTGCAGGGAGGCCCTCTGTACCTTTTGGGCCCCATGAACTGGAAAGGTGAGGCCCTCTGGCTGAAGACTGGGTCTGTCAGAATATTCAGCCCGTCCATTTCTACCAGAACTGTGGCGTGACCCAGCCAGGTGACTCTCAGACCTGGACCGGAGTCAGAGAGGTCTGGGTTCTGGACAAAGTATGGTTCTATTACTGGGAGCTCACTGTCCAACGCCTGGAGGAAGAGGATGGACCAGCAACACAGAGGAGGGGAAAGAGGGAGAGACAGCATCAGGGATACTGAAATCAAACACCACATTCTTATTATGAAGAATACAGTGTTTCTGTCTCATGACTTAGTCTCATACACTGGCTCTATGTTTAAAAACAGCTCTTTGAATAACTTACTGTATGACTGTAAGTTAAGTTCCTCTTTACACAGTAGTCGTACATGTAGTTTATAAGGCTACATGCTAACATGCTGTATGTCCAAAGAATGTTCCAATATTGTAGTTTTGACCTATGACCTCTCTGGTAGTTGATTATAACGCCTATTTTAAAAAGGTTTATACAACAACAAAACACTGTGCAGTTTGTGCAAATAAGGGGTTAAACAGTTTTCTATTGCTGAGTGAAAGCAGCCTTTGAAGCCAGTTAAGCCCCCACTGAGCTCAGCAAGGTTTCCACTAGCTGCTATAAATACTGTGCGGGTAGTGAGAGCCAATAAAGGGCACTGTTTCTACATACAGAAATGGGAAAGATGACCTCATAACACTAATCACTGAGTAAAATCTTACAGAGGCTTGAATAAATTTGTTCCATAACTTCTAAATGGAAAAAAGTCAAGTATTTCTCACAGCTGACGTTTAATAATTATAAAATTCATTGTGTATCAGCCTTCTAAGGGGATACATTTTGTGTGGGGTTGTTTTCATATCATCCACTATGTGGTGAAGTGGGATAGTTATATTTAAAACATAATGAATTACTATATTTAAATCACCAATCTGACACTAATCATTTAGTGAAGCCCTATTGGGGCTTGAACACAAAGCCAAAAGTGTAGTTAATAGTAAACTATAAAGTTATATATATTACATATCATATATATTTATATAAAGTCTAATAATTACCCACCTCTTTACTAGTTGGCACATTGCTGTGATTTTTATCCCACAACAAGAACCTGAGCAGCATTGAGTAGGAGGGGAACCTCCATGTGGGCCAGGGGTTGGTCCAGCGGCCGTGTTTGTCCCGACAGGACTTTGTCACATCCTCCTGCAGTCAAAGTAAACAATGGCATTTTGCCACTTATTCAGCCATGTACCGCAAGGAGAGATCGCTTGTTAAAGAAAGTCAGATTAGAGTTTGGAGATAAAAACACGATACACCACATACAATAGCTAGAGCACTGGAGACATGCCATGTTGAAGAAAGATGTTTATGGAAATGAAGAGATTTGAGGTGAGGTGAGGTGAAGGTGGAAGAGCAGGTGTGTGTGTGTTTCAGGTAGAGAAAGACGGGGACAGGAGGATGATGTGAAGTGAGGTTTCACCTCCAACCGATAGTCCAGGCGGAAGCTCTTGCGGGAAGAGCGGGAGGAGCTGCTCTTCCTGGTGGTGTGAGCAACCACCTCTCCACCCTCAGCCCCTCTGAGCACTCCACCATCCTGGAGTAGTGGGAAAAAACACACTCAGCGATGGAATCAATTTGCAACTGCCCAAGGGACTTGAGGATAGGAAATTAGCACCATTAACCACATAGTCAGCCATTATTAAGCCATCATGTTGTGCTTTAAAAGCTTAGCTGGCTGGTAAAATGCTGAAAGTGAAAAATGAAATTTGGATAATCAAGATTTTTTAGCTTCTGGAAGCCCTGAATACAACAATCCTGCCCTTACTATTATTTCAGAAGAGAAAAACCAGAGAACCAAATTCTTCTTCCTTGTCAAAACCTGGCACCTACATTACATTCATGGCAGACATGTCATAGCAGGAAAAACACAGGTGTAACAAATAACACTGATAACAGGTGCATTCCATTTAGATTAGCAGTCCCTGATATTTTGCATGCTGGTTCACTGGAATGGTTTATGTCAAACAAGTTAGAATTAACCATACTGCAGCCCGGCACCATCTAATTTTAAGTTAATGAGTGTATGCATTACCTCCACCAGGCCTTTTGTCTCCTCCAGCGCTGCTCTCCCTGAAGATGATGGCTTCTCCATGGGCACACCACCACACCTAGAATGAACACACATATACTTTACAAGCTACTTCAGTCAGCAGAATCACACTTTTCGGCTGTTGGCCCTCAAGTTGCCTTGCTTAAAGGTACACCAGAAGCTGCTGATAATGGAGACAGCATTAACACGATCACAGGAAGTCACAAGCTGGCTCCTTTCACTCACCTTGACGCTACTGCAATGATAACAGCACAGTAACAGCTGACAGTTGAACCATGATAGTTTGCATATGAAACAGAAAGGCAGTAATCAGACACACAGTAGGATCACATCACCATCACTGTATTCAAATCAAACGACTATCAGAGGTGACATTCAATTAAATTAAATGTTTAAACTTTGTTTCAAACCTTGCTGGACGAGTTTTGTATCTCCGTTTCCACATGTCATTTATTTCTTTACCATAACGTTGGCAGGAAAGATGAAGACATGAGTTTCCTGGTGCGTGTGACACAAACAGTACTGTTTATACTCTTGTGTAATACTGATAGGAAGTAACTAGTGTGCTGATGCATGCAGGGTACAAAACAACTTTGACTGTGCTCATTAGCTCATGTTGTTACATTACTTTACAGTCCCAGTGCAACAGCTGAAATGGCCCTGGCTCCCTCCTGTACAATGTTGACCGCAGAAACGATGGTGCAATATTTATCTTTGAGTTGAGCCTTGCACTAAGCTTCGGGCCTGCTTTAAAGTGACACTGACCCTGGGTAAAACACAACTTCAGTATTAGTCCTGGACTGAATGTGTGACTAAAGGAAATTATCCCTTCTGGAAAAGCTGAAAAAAAATAGGAGTGACTGACATTTTAGTTTAGGATAGTAGGAGCAGAAACACCTACATTTACTAGACATATAAATTGATGTTGGCACCTACACACCTTCTAGAACCAGCAAACCTAATCACAGCCCTTCCTTATCCTGCTATTATCCACAGCACAGTGCAGTACACACCCTCACTAACAACCATCCACACATGAATGACTCCTTCATGCATTTATACTTCATGAGAAAATGCACTTGAACAATGACGTTCACTGCTATCCCACACTGGTCGAGGAGAGGGTTATGATGGCCCCTCGTGTTGATGAGAAGATGGATTCTCTGTTATGACTCCCAGGCGTACACACCAACTCATCAATACAGTAATGCAGCGTAAGTCAACTGTGCACTTGAACTCTTAGGGGGGGGACCCCATACGTTACTACAGCTATGGTGTCCTGATGATGCACTCAGCCTCATGAATGGACTTTAACTGCACACTACACACAGACACTGGGACAACAATGGAGCTCTGTGGATGACAACCAAAACAAAGATCTATGTAGCCAGGCAGCGTGCCTGATGTGGTCATATAAACAACAGCCTGAAGTCAGACTCTTTCTCATCTTTGAAGTTAAATTAAATCTTACTATTAAGTTAACAGATTAGGTTGTCTCACAGTTCTTCAAAGAGAGAGACAGGAGACAAATATGCACAACTTGTGATGGAAAACTAGTTACAGATTCACATTTATCTAGCCTGGATTACCCTCCTGAAAACAGTTAGGTGTGTATAAAGGTGAGCAAATAAAGTCAAAATAACATTACTATTATTAGGACAGTATCACACACAAGTCTGGGCAGGAATTAGTGTAGTCCTAGTGACACTCAATCCAAATAATAAACAAGTGTCTTAACAACTTAACCTGCTCTTCAACTATTTCTAAACTATATATATTAAAATATGTGCAGAAACAATGTTAAACTGGCAACAGCATAGGCTATATACATATATATATATATATATATTTTTTTTTTTTTTTTTTTTTTTTTTAAATCAAAGATAAGAGGGAAATGTCACAGTAGTACATGTTAACATAAAAACAAGCCAAGCAAAGCGGGTCCCTCGGGGAACAAAAGTGATTAAAATGCCTCTGGGAGTACCATAAGGCCACCGTACACTCACTGTCGAGTACCACAAGCGTCGGTACATGCTATACATTAAGCCAGTTATTACTATTATCAGCCAACTTACCTGGAAACTTGAACGCAACAGAATACCACTGGTTGTCCTCTCAGCAAGGAGACATGTCTGCTGCATTTACGTTAAGCCATATACTGTTTTAATGCGAGCTGGGTAACATTATCAGCAGCTCTACGGTTCGCAGGTCATTTCCAATACAGTTTACATCACTACGGTGTATATTTCAGTACGTGTCGACTGGAAACTTGCAGTAAAAGCGGTTGGTAGGATGCCTTTGAAAGGATAAGACGTGGAGTTTTGATCATGGAGCAGGAAGGTGAGGATCATTAGTCGGTACCAGCTCTGTGTCTCTGACGTCGGTGCAAAAACCCTCTGGTCACGTGACCGGCCGAGAAACTCTCAGTGTGACTGCGGGCAGTTTTATAAATAACCAAAAACTGACTAAAATAGTTACAGAGGGGGAAATGTTATGTAGTGCAGTGAAATGATAAGAAGTTTATCAAATTTTTAAATATTTATAAAATTAGTATTTACTGCAACCAACTACTGGCAGAGGTCAATTACCATTAGTACTACTAATACTATCAATAATAGTACAAAGTAAGTGGCCGATTTCTAATCTGTTATTCATATATTCTGTCACTTATACTCATTCAATGATATATATATTTTTAAACATCTAGTCTTAATAGCTTGTTGAACTGAAAGTGAAGCCATGTTAGACTTAGACAGACTTTTATTGTCATTCAGTATGCAGCAAGTGTATACAGAACGAAATTTCGATGTTGTACATGTTAAACATTTAAAATTTAGAACTCGTTTATAATGTGATCCCTTAAAATAAAATGAATAAATTTGCTTAAATGGGACTAAATGGGCTTTATCACTCATCTACTTGGACATGACTGATTCTGATAAATTAATCAATATGATGAAGCATTCAATGAAATACCAATGTTGAACTTTATTTACATTTATATGTTAACTAATAATTCGTATCGCTTCTAATTCACTGCAAAAGCCATTTGATGTTCTTCATGTGTCATCAGCAGTAGCTGTGTCAGAGAGGAAACTCCCCCGACTCGAACATTTGTGGGATGACGGTTAAACCCTGGACACACACACTCTACCAGGTTACTCTGCTCCTACGAAACTCTGTATATTTCTGAAGTATTTCTACAACACTTACCGTGAGTAACTCCTCCTAACGAAGGACACCTGGGGGGATTTTAAACCGAGCACACTCGCTTCATTCAGTCGCTCGGTGTATTTACTAAACGTACAACTGTACGCCGGTAACAAACGTACAGACCTGCACAGCAATGTTTCCATCCAATGTCTATATACTTGAGCATATTTGCTATTAAGTTTTAATTTTAAAAAACAGCCAGAGGACATAAAGTTACATGGGGAAAGTTGCAGGGTGTCCGGAATCCGGACAGCAAAAGTTGTTTGAACTTCCTGCCAGAGGCGTTCATGGACTCTCGGAAATCCGATAATTCACACCCCGGCTTTGTTTTTGTTTTTTTCAACCCATTGTAAGCACATGTATTAGAACTTTTGAGTGATTTTCTTTTATTTTTCATTTTATGTTTTCCTCTTTTTTCATCCACAGAAAATATGCTTTGCTGATGTTTCATTAAATTCCACAGGTCTCTTGCTAAAAGTGATTCCTAAGCACTCTGTACTTTGTTTTTTTTATGCAACATTGTAGTAGCATTTCGTTAAAAAAAACAATAATGCAGTCACTGCAGAAGCTGACACTTTATGAATCCCCAACCTCTCCTTCTACTCGTTTAAACCATTTCATATCAAGCTGTTTTTCTAATATATGAACATGTGAACTGTCAGTGTGCAAAAGTGGCTCCCACAAAGTAAACCTGACAGGCTCAGGACTGAGAAGCAGGTCACTCTGCTGTGCTTGACATGAAAGATCACCTGTTATGCTGTGTACTTGGCAAGACTGTGTGCTGTTAAACACCTGCTGTTACTGATATTACAACGGGACCGAACATGTACCACCGCAGTGCACAAGGTTTGGTGTAAATTGGTCCTCGACCAGCACCATCACTACTGGTCTGAGCTTGAATGGTCACAAAAGAGGAAACTTACACAGTCAATACTGTAAACATATTTACTTTACATAGAAAATGACAGCATCAGCAAAAAACAACAAATGAGCTATTCACATTGAATACTAAAAGGGGTTCACGGTCAAAGTTGAGCCTGGTTTTAATACACAAAAATGTCTAAACAAACTTCAAATGAAAAAAAATGACAGGGTTTTTACCATTACATTTTACCACAAAACAGGTCACAACAGTTTCTTTCAAATCAGTGATGACCCTAACCCTAACCCAGCTGAATGATCATATTCATGTGTGTGTTGTGTTTGTCTGTTTCTCAGTGCTCCTTGTGGTCTCCATCCTCCTCCAGTTTCCTGATCTCTGCCTTCAGGTGGTTGATGTTTTCTCTGCTGGCTTTCAGTTTGTCTTTCAGCTCTGCGATCTCCTGGCTGGTTCTCTTCTTCGCTGCTTCAATTTTCTCCTTGGTCCTCTGCTCCAACTCACTGACTGTGGACACAGGCAAGAAAACACACGAGGCTGATGACAGTGATTACGTAGATGCTGCTGTTCAGTACAGTCTGTATGCACACACTTGTGTCTTGTATTTCAGTGCTGACTGTGTGTGTACATACACTCTGTCTCATGCTTGTACGCTCCCAGCGTGAGTTGTCTTGATGTGGTCAGTAGCTGCTGCATCATGGCTGTAGGATCCTGGAAGATCTGAAAGAAAACACAACAGGTGCATCTCTTTCACTCTCTCTAGTATATTTTTGTTTCCAGTGTAAAAGAACATAGAAATTAAAGCAGTATAGTAACTGTGGTCATAAGCTGCAGTATGAAAGTAATCGTACCATTTCATCATAGAATTCAGAGACAACTGTCTTCTTAGGCATGGCACTGGAGTCTGACTGGAACAGCTTCAACAAATGGTACAGAGTCACCTAACACACACACACACACACACACGAACAAATCAATATTAAAAAGCATTCATAAAAGAGAATCGCAGCTCAACAGATCAGTCAGCTTTCCTTTTCTTTCAGTACAAAATGCTGCCATACATTAAAGTAACATACAGCTGCACTATCATTACACAGTATATATTTGTAGTATTTAGTATGAATCTGGAACACATTCCTTAAAAATTATTGTGTCTACTAGTAGCAGCTCTTACAGGTCTCTCATTGGGGTCAATGAAGAAGATCTTAATGATGATCTCGAACTCGCCCCAGCCCGTCTCTGTAATCTCATATGGAGGCTTTGTGACCACTGGAAGGCAGAGAAGCGGTAAATTAATGGGAAGGACAATTAAACTGAAGCAGGATAAAACCCCATAAAATGGAACAGCCATTATATACCTGACAACAGAAACTAATATAAAGGTCTACTCACCTCTAAGGGGGTTACCATAGCTCTCATGTAGCTTGAACTGGATTTTCTTAACATACGCTGACATATCCTGGAAGAACAATGAAATGTCAAGGGAAAACTTTTCAACCAATTATAGTTATTTAGCAAAAACCGCAGCATTTCATAGACCTGTCTAAGGCCTTGTTACTGATCTGGATGTCTCACCTCGTTTCTGTAAGGCTTCACGTAGACAGACCACTGATGTGTGTGTCCATCTTCCTCTCTCTTCTTCCCAAAGTAGCGGGCAACGTTTCCAAACACAATGGGCTTCACAATAGTCACTCCCTGTTGTCAACAGAGAGAAAACACAGTTAAATGTTAATATGGGAGTACGAAAAAAAAACATTACTACACCGTGACTACACGAATTATGCCTCATTATCTTATTAATCTTAAAATATCATTACTTGGTTAACTGATCTATTTACAACTCATACAGTGGATTAATATTTTTCAAAATACCCATGTTGCTCCAGTGTAGCATTACATTACCTTAACTCGCCCCCCGGAATCTGGACCAAATTCAGTCATCTTTTTGAACATAGTACAGTACCGCGAGACTGAAGTTAAACCCGTGCTACACTCTATACTCTTCTTGTTACACAGTGTGTATCTACATTTAGTAAACCTGCCATTTAAGTACAGAAAACACGCTTTTTATGGCAGCGATCTCATTTTAGACTGCCAGCCAAACAAGCGGCGGAAGTGGCAAGCGTAACATGTTTAGTGGTCCGATAGGAGTGTGACGGGGACACTAAGGTTCCGGCTGAGGAAGGCAGTGACGCCGGATAAGCAGACTGTTGCGTTTATCAAATTTTGAAATATATTAATTTGAATAATGATTTTGTAGTTTGCTCGCACACGCTGCAAATGCTTGTTTGGCTTTCGTTAAGACTGTAATTATTGCAAAATAATGTTAGCAAATTACTGTATTTTCACAACTGTCGTGACTGATTCTGATCCTTATTGGCTTATATAATTCTATTATATTCTATTTTGATTGAGAGTGAGAAGATACAGGAAGCCTATTGATTCATATCATGTTTATGGGTGTTTAATCGCCTGTGTTTGCAAGCAAAAGTCAACCTTACATTATCATATTTAAGATTGTGTTCCAAGCTGATTAATGACAAAGTGTTATTCTAGTATGTTTAATCCAAGTTGATAATACTCTTAATACATAAGACCATCTTGTTTTACCCACAAAATTTAGGTGAATGATTTTCAGGAAATGTCAGCATCTCTATATTATAATCTTTCAATTCCACAGTAGCAAACCTCACTGCTTCATATCATGAACAAAGGAAAGCCACAAAGCCAAACTCAGTTGAGAGATGTTTTATTTTTAAGATCAACAACCATTTGATTGTTCTGGCCACCATGTGCTGTTCCCTGACACGAAATGTGAAAACGTGTAACCAGAACAGGAGATTACTGGTAGTTGCACAGGGTAACAAGTGGTGACAAAATAGAATTTATCCAACCTATAAAACCATGCTAGATTTATCCAAGATAATAAAGAGGACTTGGTGCATTACCTCAACTGTAAAACTCTGTGTGGCCCTGAGCAGTTCTGTTTTTCATTACGCCAGTCTGCATTAACTATTATTATATTTGCAGTCAGAAAAAACTTTAGTTGCAAATGATCAATTGTTGATGAGTAATTTTCGTTTGGCAGTCTTTGCTAAATTTAAAAACATTTAGGTTTTTCCATATCATTACTAGTGAAAACTTAATTAGACTATTCAAGTGAAATACTGAGAGAAAGGAAGGAAAGAAAGAGATGCTTTCCAAAATCTTGTCTGAGGTTAAGTATTGGTCTGGCTTGATGCAGCAGAATTAGTCACACTTCCTCTGGATCAGGCTCTTTCTTCTCTTGCATTACATGTAGACCTGAAAACACTTACCTTCAGTGCTGTGGAGAGAAGTCAGTACAGTGACACAAAGGAGTTCTTATTCTGGCTGATAAGCCTTCTGCTATACACACATACACAGCCCCATGAAGAGGTCCAGTCAGCCAAAATAATTAAAAAAGGTGGTAAGACACTTTATTATTTCTTTGCAAAAAAGCATCACATACTCATCTTCATGTCAAATGGTATCATAATAAAAATAAAGAGCTGTTGGAAAGTTTCTTTCATCTTTAGTTACCATGAGTATGGGTGTTTGGATAACATATGCCACACAGGTCTGGGTCCTCCATCCACTGCTCTTAGTCAGGCAGACAAGATGAACAGACTGAGAGAAGGATGGGTGGAGAAGGAGAGGAGAAGAGAGATGGAGGGGTGGAGGAGGGAGGAGGTGGCGGTTGTATTCCTGTCCGGTCATGCAGGGTGGGGAGGAGGAGGAGGAGGTGGTGGTGGTGGTAGTGGTGGTGGACTGTAAGCGTTCCTCCTTTTCCTTCCATCCATCCTTGATCCGCGTTAGCTGAAAGGTGTCAAAACGAAGGGTGTTCTGGTTTCGAGGCAGCCCAACAGTGAACACTCCCATCCCCACCATTATACCTCTAGACTACACATATAAAGTGCACACCAGGGCTGGGCTCAATTCACCATCACTTTGAGTCACAAAGATGGAGTTCGTCCATGTTCACTTACTTCACATTTTGTGTTTACAAGGGTGTGTGTGATCAGGACAATTTTAAGGACAGAAAACTGAAGAGCTCAATCTCAAACTCCATATTGTACATTAACATTGTTCCTCAACTGACTGTGTATTGTCCCCAACCCTAGTACAGACACAGAGAAACATGTCATGCAAACTTGAAGAGAAAATATCCAGGAAGCAAAGGTGACATCTATCAGCATGTACACAGCAATACATCTAAAAACACTGAATGCAATTGCAATGCATCACCGTTACTGAATCGCAGATTTGGAACTGTTCATTCATACTGTACGGATGTGAAGTAAAAACTTGTATGTATTACATTCTCATGAAGACAGTCAGTCAATGGGACCCATATATAAAACTCTTATCTTGGGACATTGTTGTTTGACATTGTTACAGAAATGTCTACAGTGTTCAGTGAATTCCAAATTCAAAGACTTAACTGAGAGAAAAGCTATGCTGAAATGAAAAGTTCAACTAAGGACAGCTTAAGTAAGCATGCAGTTATAGAGTGTAGTGTGGCCTCACAGGGTCAAACCATAATCATATACATTAAATTTACCTGAGAAAAGGTCAAGTATTAGACACTGATCGAAAACAATTAAAGTATCTATCTATATGTCTCTACATTAGAATTTGTCAAGAGCGCTACAGTACTCTACTGATCTGTCAAGTTGGTTTCATCTTTATCTTTCATCAATAACAGGAAACAGTGACCATGGTTGACCAATTTAATTTTCCAATCAAAAGTAAAGGACTCGCTTCCTCCCTGTTACTTTTAGATGCTTTTTTAAGTTAAGTTCTTGAGCTGTTGATTGTGAAACCTTCTTGAAAACTAGTCAAAATGGATCCTACATTCAGATAGTGGAATACCCTGCTAATATTTTTTACTTACAACCCCATGGAAATACTATGATCGAGACAAAAAACTAAAAGCTTTTTACCCCTGAGAAGGTGTTTCCAACCTGAAATACCATCATTTTAACAAATAGTGCATGACTGGGTGTGACACTGGTTTAAGTAATATAGGAGAAAAACACAGCAAAGGGACAGCAGATCAAAACACAAAACTACAAAGGCACGCATTGGACTCAGACACAACAGGTTAATACTTTGCCACCATCCAGTAATGTGGCTGCCAAAGGCATTGCAGGACTTTTACATATAACAGAAAAAAATCATCTTGATGTCAATGTGATTTAGTATACCCCTCTATGGTCTTGTTAACATAATGCCAGTGGTAACGAGAAAGGCAACCTTTTAATCATAATTATAAATGGCAGCCACAACGCTTCATTAGACTATCAATTATGATCCACTGCCTGGATTTCATTCCTGTCCATTTAAAATCCCTCTAATTAGAATAATACATTTTTCAGAAGAAATGACAACAATTCTGATACAGAGAGTCATTTCACATTTGTTAGATATTCATTTTAATTTTAAGTTTACTGGGGCCTGATGACTAGAGGCTTTGCTTTACAAGGTGCAAAGTGAGAGGCACCAGGTCAAATCAGCTCAGATGATTTTATATGGGTCAAAGACTCAAACGTATATTGAAACTTTTGCTTTTTACATGGTGCATAGTTGCAGACAAAAACAGTTCAGCCGACAAAAACAGTTCAGCTGACAATAACAATATTTCACATAACACAGTAGTCAAATTAAATGGTATTCTTGTCACACAAGTATGCAAAAGTGACCAGAACATCCAGTACAAGTGGGACTGAATTTTTGTTAATGATCAAATTACATCCAAATATCAGACTAACAAATACTTTGTCATATCCATGAACATGCCATATTGTTCTTTTGTTCATGATAGAATATTAGAATTCATAGAAAACATTAGACAATGTAGCAGTGTGTCAGCTAACACAGCATGGAAATGAAGCTGGTCAGAGCCAAACCAGGGTCAAGCGGGTTCATTTAACAGCCTTCATACTTACCATTCTAAAATCCCCACTCTACAAATTATATTTGGACTTTGTAGCAGGCTTTTCACTGTGGGTATCAACTTTGTTTCCACCATCAATTCCACTCACCATAACTACATGGCTAATGTGTTGGCAATACTAACCTACTAGACATTAAATTATTACAATTGTCTTGTTCTATACCTTGACCTTAGGGCATCTCTCAGAGTCAGTTATATTAACCCTACAATCCATTTCCACCCTGTTGTTTGAATGGGCCTGAATGCTTATTTCTAACATTGACAGAAACACTGTTTGACCCTGGTTTGACATGAGCAAATACTATGTTTGTTTTTAAAGGACATAAGGGCTGTGATCCCTAGCACAAATACACCTACAATCATACTGAAGAGACAGCAAAAAAGTCATTTCAACCTGGTACAAACACTGCATTCCCTCATGGCAACATGAACAGATAGAACAGTGTTAAAGCATATCTGTGGACACAACAAACAGCCATACTACTGTCAGGAATAAAAGCAATATGTTTGGTACTAACATGCTGTAAGATATCAGACTAAATGCAAAGACAGATTTTGGAAATGGTCAACTGGAAAATGGACATATTTGGCCTTATTACATGAGTACTGCCCACTTCCTTAAGTCATTTCATTTAAACTGCAAAGGCACATTTTTGTCAAAATATACTCAACAAATGCATTTTTGGTATTTATACATTACCAAATGTTATTAGCCCTTGTGCCCACTGGGGATCTCTTATCTATCAGAGATACAAAGATGAGACCGCAGTAGTTTCTCTTGCAATGCTTCTACTGAAACTATCGTGCTCTTTTAAAACTTAAAGGTTTTTATGTTTAGCTGTTCCCCCTGAAAATGTACTAATACTATTCTGTAGGTCAAAGTAAACAAGACAAAATCTACTTTTAATTCAACAAAATAAGAAAAAGTAATTTTCATTAAGAGGTTCCCAGTGGACACAAGTTTAACTTCTCAGCAAAACCTTGTGTGGATAAAGGACAGCTGAGTGTAACAGAGGTCAGATCAACCCGGCTTGCACGGACAGCTAAAAATTAGCACAACTCTACACTACATCACATGACAGATTACTAAATTACATTCTTTTGGAGTGGGTTTCAGAGTTCAGCAGCTCCAGAAGCAAAACCACCCCAGTTAATATTTCTCAGAATGAGACAAACACTCATAAAACAAACTCATATGTAACTAATGTGTCTAATGTGCAGAGCATACTTCCTGCTCTGCAAGCACAACTAAATTAGGACACAAAGTGTTGAGAGTGAAAGAAGTTTCTGTCCAGAAACTCATTTTAAATCCTGAGAAATATTATTTGGGGTGATGCACAACTGTACAGAGATGCTGAAGGCCCTGTGTAACCTATCAGATGCTGCTCTATAAGGACACAACACCACAGACATCTTAGGGCTTTGGCAATAAAGGACATCACAACGACACAAAATAGTTAAAACCCGATATTTCAACTGCAGTTCCAAAATTTTACAAAGATTATCATGTTGTTCAACATGCCAGTGACGCAACGGAAGAGAGCATCTTCCCCCAAACTTTACAAAATGATTTGTGGAACCCTAACACCGAGAATCCATAAAAGCACCAGCAAGTCTCACACAATTTGCCTAAAAATATTCACCTCAAATAATTTGACAGCAACACATATTAGTTGTGTACAAGCTAGTGTCAAATTAATTAATCTACACCTGATCCATAACATGACTTAATATCCAAAAAGCCATCCATAACGCTATGAGCCAATATACTCAATGATACTTCATCTGTTGCCAACCTAGGATGATTAATCACTGAAAATCAACACCGCAGCCTAAATGGGAATAATTTCAATGTACATACAAGAGTCACATAAAAACAAAATATTAAAATGTAAATTTCTATAATACATAACAATTAGCATATAATCATGAATTTGCTGCATTGACATTAAAACTGGTTTTCATTTAGTTTTCATTTATTGCATACCCTCAATATCAGTTACAAGTTCTCACAGTTAAAATTATAATTGTCTTCCAATTTAACTGAAACAGGCAACTCAACTGAAAAATTTAATTATGGCCTGGTGACAGGCACAAAAATTGATTTTCTGACCCTAGCTTCAGATTTCTCAACTTGTTCCATGTTCACATGTAAGTTTACACTTGCTATTAATATATCTGTAAGATACTGAAGTGAATTATTCATTGTTCCTTAATGTAGAGTAATTCTGATTATAAATAAATTACAAATCATTTAAATTCAAAGCCACCAATCAATCTATCAGAATATCAAAATTCCCTATCTTCTTTGACCTTTGTCTCAATAACTGATTTACGTGACATTATGTGTACTAATGGCATCAACATTTGGGCATCACACTAACATCTATGTTATCATAACATGATTTCAAAAGGACAGAGGCATGGATATTTTTTTCATTTTTTCATTTCACCTCAACATCTTAAATTGAGGTACAATAGTGCGAAACACTGAGCTACAAAACATTCAATTTGACAGAAGTAAAATGCCAGGGAGTATTACTGTCATGCAAATATGACACAATCACATTATCAAAATTTGACAATAATATAGATTCATCTTTTAGAGTGAAAATTAATATGTATACAACATTACTATGAATGGAACATTTACAAATGCAGACTGATTTTTTTTCTTCTAAAAATACAATTAAATCTGTACAGACCATACAAATCGCTAAATCTGTATCAAGTATGGTAAAAAATGATTGGGGAATACCGACATCTGAAACTGGCCAAAACCGACAAACCTACTCAGCAGTCACAAAACACTTCAATAAGCTGTGAACTCGCATTTGATAAAATGCCAAAGTACTGACTCTTGATATTGATAAAAACTTTTGATCCACCGGCCAAAGCTGCTGATAAAACTCAAATTCAGATTATTTCCACTTTGAGCCAATCATATTTACACTTGCAGAGATGAGTGTATTTGTATTGACAAATGTGCAGTATGTAACACTGTCAGGTTAGTACTCCTTTATGGCTTCTCTAAGGAACACACTTTCTCCAGGAGAATTTATTTTGTGATTTCTTTAGCGGAATACACAAAGTGGCTAATGAATTTTGTTATTTACCAGGCTCAGAGGCCTGTGGACCAAAAAGTAACAATTCATCCACAATGTCAATTTCAACCAACTGCCAGTGTATTTTCTGTTTTTGAGGCAACCACAGCACAGATACAACTCTTACAAACCTTGAGAAAGTGAATACAATATGTGTGTATTACACACATTTTTCTGATTATAAATACACAGTAACACGTGTGGTCTTCAAATATGAAACCTGAATGAGAATACTTACCTTACACCTACCTGTAACTGAAGGACAGCATATTAAAAGTCTTTCTCTTGCTTACCATGTCTCTTTTAGTCTCTCTCAAAAATCAACACTAAAGTCATTCTAGACCATAATGTTTATATAAATTTTTATCCTGTACGTTTGAAAATATGATTTCAATAACATTAAAATGTTTAAAAGCCTCTTACAGTCTATGTATTTTCCTCTGTAAGACTGTGCTGATTAGGACAGAGAAAACATTTAATGTCATAATAATGACAATACACACTCTGGATCAAATTTTGACATAGTGTCTACTTTGGATTATTTTTATGAATCCAGAAGAGAGGAGGTGAGCAAAAGAGAGACTTTTAAAAAGTGAACACTGCTGTTTTCTTCTCTCATCATGTAGTTTTAGCCTTAATTAGCCAGACAGAGCAGGCCCAAGACAAATGCAGAGATAAAGAAGACAAGAACAGGGCTTCACACAGAAGAAAATAACAAATCTTGTACCCACCTCCCTGCTTGTCTAGCGATGCCGGTACTCCCTCTCCCTCTCTCTTTCCCGGTCTCTGTCCCGGTCCCTCTCGCGATGGCGGTCCCGCTCCCGGCTGCGTTCTCGGTAGTAGTCCTCGTGCCTGTCGCGACTGCGGGACTTGTGACGTCGGCTCTTTTCTCTGGAGCGGCTGTGGTCGCGTTCTCTGGAGCGCTCTCGCCTGGCAGAGACAAATGAGCATCATTAGACGGTGTACAGGGGTTTTCAAGGTTTTAAATAGATAATCTTATGGGGCCAAATCCCATCTGAAAAAACTAATTTAGGCTACAGTCTACACCATAGAAAACAGAGGTTAGAAAATAGCAGTAGGTACAACCATATCAAATGGGAGGCAATGTAGCTTCAAATCTGTCTGACTTTTTTCCCTTTGTGCTTGATCCAAAACATTCCCAAAATGCTCTATCTGACAAGTCATTTTACATAACTTTTAGTTTAGCTTATGAACAACTTCGATGTTAAATTGAATGGGACATTTAATGGCATAAAATGAAATGCTTACCTTGAGGCAGAGCCATAGCTTTTAGACTCAATGCCGTGAAGACAGTCCTGCAGGGAACTGATGAGGACCTTACAGCGGTCATCTGCTGACACTTTGGACTGCTTAATCAGACTGATGGCAGTCACCAGGGTCTCTATAGCACTGCCATAATCAGCTAAAGACAGGACACAAGATTGCATTAAACTTTGATCTGTCAGCTTCTAATTTTCCGGTTGCTGATGACATATTAACACCCACAAGCAGGTAGTTGCATTGCATGTATGTTACTGTGTTACCTGCACTCGCGTCTGACACCGCCCTAGATATGGCGCTGGAGGAGATGGCTCTGTTTCTGTTCATGATTTCCTCGAACTCCGCCTCGCTCAAGGGGGTCCGTGACGCCTCCATCTCCCTACAGAGACGCATGTACTTGTAAATGTTTCAGACTTAAAACACAGATGATCATCTTACGACATTCAGTCCATAACTCACACACTACTATAGATAACATAATACCAAGAAAACATGATATAAACTCCTGTATTAATTTTTTGTTCCACCTTCACCACCCATTTCTTACCGGCCTCCAGGACCATAGTCTCCTCTCTCATATGGTGGCGGGCGTCCATATGGGTCGTTTGGTCCTGGGGGTCCTCGGCTGTCATTGGGGGGCATGCTGTTGTTTCCAGGTGGAGGGAAGAAGGCGGGGTTGACATGGGGGGCTGGAGGCGGTCCACCTGGCGGGGGACCTGGCATGTGTGGAGGTGGAGCCAAAGCCATGGGGGGTCCGATGGGACCTGGGGGCCGAGGAGGGAAGGGTCCTGGGGGTGGTGGGCCTTGTTGAGGGGGTGGGGGACCAGGGGGAGGGCCGTATCCTGGAGGAGGGGGGCCTGGGGGCAAGGGTCCCATTGGCGGCTGGCCAAATTGACCAGGGAAGAGAACAGGGGGAGGGGGCCTGTCGCCACGATTTGGAGGACCAGCGAGGGGAGGGGGAAGGCCCTGTCCAGGAGGTGGAGGTCCAGGAGGGCCAGGGGGACCAGGGGGACCAGGAGGGGGGCGTGGGGGACCCTGCATCCCACCTAAAAAAAAAAGAAAAAAAAGAACACAAGGAACAAAACAGAAGGTCATGAAACATACTTTCTTTCTTTTGTTAATGTTACAGCAGGTGGAGCCCTCCAAAACCTTTTTTGGATATGATGAGAAAGTAAGTGTTTGGGTTAAAGTTACTAAGACTTCTTCTTGAAAGTGTAATTGGCTGGTTTAAAATAAAAGACACATATTGGCCCAGCCAAGTCTTTAGTTTCCCTCATGTACATATGTACAGCTGGGGCAGTTCAAAGCAGGGACAATGACACAGACGGATAAGGAAGAGCAAGCCATAGCTACAGGAAACAACAAATGAAAAAAGGCCACAAAATAATGTTGAAAAATCAGAAGGCAACAGAACAGATGAGAATATACACTAATAGCAAATTGTTTCAAGCAGACCTTTTTTGCATTTAATGCTGGTTTCTTTTTCCTGAGTACTTCATGGAGCGGGGTATACTGCTATAAGTTGCCACTTTAAGAATGTCAGGCTCATGTATATTTAAGATACCGTATTGCAGTTAGCAAATAGATTATTCCATAGTAGGACCACTTATGAGATGCTATGTAGGGCTTAACTGGGATTACACAGCTTTGTCACATTTTGTTTTAAATCTCTGATGCAACTGCAAGAAGGAATTTAACAAAAAGTATTTTCTTGATACTGAGCCAAAGACACATCGAGAGGATTGAGGAGCAAAAAAGGTACAGAGATGCCCATGTATTATGAGAAGATTTACAACAAGTTGGAGAAAAAGTCTGATTTGCCCATGGCAGTGTGAATATCACCGAGTATATCAATGATGTATGGGCTTCAAAAAACCTGTTCTGTGTTTCTGCCTCTTCTGTCATACAGGTTAATTTTTAACCCATTTGTTTGCGAGTTTTTGACATCAAAAGAACAGAGCACATCTCTAAATGGTGTGCTTAGTGTGAACTCATCAAAATATTTACTCAGGCCTCACGTGTGGAGGCCAACAGTACTTGATGGTAACTGTCTATTAAGGGATTTAGATGGTTTGTTGGTAAATTCAGCTGTTTTTTGGGACAATCAACCTGACGGTTTCAATGGCACAACTTCTACTGATAAACTGCTATGTAATAGGATAAAAAGGCGATCGATCAAATCAATCGAGGTGTGTCACCTCTGCCACGCCAGCTCCCGTTCCTGCCCCCCGGCGGGAAGGGACTGAAACTCATATCCATCAGAGGGCCATCTTGGTGCCTAATCAGATCTGGTCTCATCCCCGAGCCTAATGGGGAAGAAAGCAAACCAATCACAACTCTTCCCTTCATAAACTTCTGTCTACCAACTGGAGGCCTTTCACAGCCCAGCAGCACGGGCCACTAGCCACTAAGCGAAACGAGAGATGTGAAAGAGGTGGGATGGAGGGCAAAGACGCAAAAATGGGAAAAAGAACAAGCTGGCAACTCCATTCTTTCCTGCTAGAAGTGTAATGCAGCCAATCCAGGATTTGGAAGAAGTTGAAGGCTGGTAGCTTGCCAAATAAAGCTTTGAGCAAACTGCTTGTCAAGGAATGGTGCTGGAAATTATCAGTGAGCAGAAAAGTGCAGCCAGGGACGTGTTATTTGTTCAACGGGAAGTGAAGAGGGACAAAAACGATCAAACCAGATGGGGAGGGAAACATGCAAAGACGTAGCCCCGCCAGGGAGAGATTTAAAGGGAAATCCTTGTCTAGAAACACGCACTACAACAGACGAGCCTTGGTTCCATGCGGATGTGAGCAGCAGCAAAGCTTGGACTGTGCTAACAGAGCAGCACTGCCAGAATTTTTATCAATCTTGTGTGATGTTTTCAAAGGATTTGTCACACTATGATAATTATTTCAATATGGTATCACCACATGAATGACAAAAGCCTGAAGACGAAAACATAAAATTCAAAATATGGAGAGAGCTTTTAACAATACCAGGTCTAAATTAAAAATGCACTGACCCATAAACCTCACAGCATGACCACCACCAATGGTGAGTCCCAATCTATACACATCACAGATTACACGTTGTAATGACCTAATAGTGTGACTCGTGATGTGTATGTCTTCCCAAAGCACCCAGCCATGAATTCGCTTCCACTCCTGAGACTGGAAAACAATTTATCTATCTAAAAACAGAAAACGGATTTAGACGATTTTCCAAAATCTGCTAGAGACGAGATCAGGACGTCTTTTCTGCCATGAACTCTCCTTGTTCAGTACAGCAGGGCCAATCTAACATTCAACAAGGTATGGTTTCCTACACTTGTATCAGTTCAAGAATAATTGTTGAAACATCCAAGTTAAATTAGGAGGAAGCTAGCGATTTGCATTAAGTGTCAGTGGCTGAATTGACCTGCCATTGATCTCCTAATTGCCCAGTACCTCCTACACACAGACTGGAATTGGTTTAAGTAAAAACTAAACTGCTTGATAGTCATTACATACGAATTTGAGCTTCAGATTAGATGTGCTATTAAATTAACTGTCAGTAATTTAAGCACTAAATCTGCTCTTTTTAAATATTAACTTCCAACTGACTAAACAAAGACGGCACTGCTCCCGCCTGAAAAATAACACCTGCTACCAAACTAACCAGGGAAGTGTGGTGGTGGTCCTCCAGGCCCAACAGGACCAGGAAAGCGGTCTCCTCCAGGGCCGGGTGGTCCAGGGAACCTGCCTCTGCCTCGACCTCCCATGGGGAAACCTCCACGGGGGCCTGCACCAGGGGGACCAGCTTTACCTTCCCCAGACATCTGACCTGACTGAGTACCTGTGAAATGATAAGACAACACTCACTTTTCCATTTATTATATAATAAATAATAAACAGGTGTTTTGTCCAAAATTAAGTGACTGAGTCAGTAGCTGAAACATTACACACAAGTATGGCTGGCTGTTCATGAAGTCCATATATTTGAATATCATTTGCCTCGCTGCAGTGTAAGAGCATTTTTAGTAGACTATCTGGCATGTCACAACATGTGCCACTTACTTTTACATGACTACTTTCAACCAGCATTGTGACAAGTCTTTCAGTTAGCGCTCGCTGAGTGCATCTTAAACTATGCAGGTGTGTGCACTTGTCCCACTTACTTTTGCGTGACTGCATCTCAAACTGGCTGAGGGACTGTTTGTTGCATGGCGTGACGATGGGATTCTGACCGTGGAGCTCCCTCTTTGATAGGAGCTCCATTAACTTCCTGGATGATGCCTCTGAGCCCACACACACCAGGGCAAACCTGGGACACACATACAGAGAACATACACAGTCAGATTATTCTATTTAGGCAGTGTTTCCACACTGGCTATTTAGATGTAGGCCCTAAAAGTTCATTTTTCCTAGGACAGCTGAAGACAAAAAAAAAAAAATCATGTATGCTAACATCATGTAATTTTGATATGCATAAAAATGCATCCCCAAGGCCTCACCCTTTTGACTGGCCATTTGCTCTGTTTTCAAAGAACTTGATCTCCAGCACATCTGTGATGCCTATCGACCGGATGGCTTCTGTCAGGTCCTCATCTGTTGTCCACTGTATAAGGGAAGACAACATTATTGGTATACGTATAGTGACTTTCTTAATTTGATAATCATGTAATGTTTTACAACTTGCACATATGCTCTTGTGGCACAGCACAAAAGCACCACTTCTCTGATACCCACCCATGTGAGATTTCCTATGTATAGGGCTATCCTTTTTCCTGTGTAGGTGTACACCACGTTGGGTGGGGCACTCTTCCCTCCCTCTGTGCCACCTGGTGCAGGCAGTGTGTCCAGGTAGTCGCGGTCTTCTGGAGCATCACCATTATTCGCTGACGGGGATATTACATCATCATACAGGTCGATCTGTTCGTGAACTGGATAGTCGGCTTCCTGTTAAACATCAAAAATAAGAGTTTGGCCAAATTCTTAAGACATGTCATGAGCACTTTGACAACACTGCTTATACCATCTCATCTGTAAGTACAGACGTGAGGGAAGTGTGTAGAGTCACACAGTAATGTTTTGACTACTCAGTGCATCAAACATGGCAGTGGTATTTTTTATTTATTTTAGTAGCATCTAGCAGGACAGGGATTCCTATTTCTCTCAAGAAAGAGTGGGTGTTTGCATTTAGGTAAGCAGTTACACACAAAAAGGCTGATAAATACCTTTCCTTTAAAACTGCAGCATGCAATTATCTGTTAGTACCTCACCAATGCATCGGATTTTTTTTTTCGCTTAGGAATGAAACCACAAGTTGAGCGACTTCCTTAACATCGCATGGGCAGCAGCATCTGAACAGTCCACAATAAGTGGACAACAACAACAACTCTGGAGTTATTGCGTTGAGGTGTTGGTGTAGGCAATGTTTCTCTGGACAAACAAGAAATAATTTGCATCCCAGATTAGGCTGGTATGGCCTCCTCCGGTTCTACAGTAGAGGGGCGTGTGAAAAAGAAAACAACTATCGAGCAAATACTTCAATGCTACACGAAGCTAACAGTCAGACGCTAACAACCTATACATTTATTAATTGCAAATCTAACTAATACACTTTCCGTTTCATATCGAACCATTTAACAACCTTTCAATTATGTTTATTTCGACATGAAACTTGCTTGTACGAACTGCTAACACTGAGAACTTAAATAGCATCAAGTGGCTAACGCTTAGCTAGCTAACGTGACTGTGTTTGTTTCTAGCCCGCCATGGGCGGCCATGCCGAGGCCTGGAACTGAACAACGAAAGCGGTTGCTTTGCCCTTGCACCCAAAGGAATAAACCATCTTTGCACATTGCATATCGATGACTAAATGCAGCATGCGCCGTATTAAATGCCGACAACACCACAAATGCTACATTTCGAGTCGATAATGCTAGCTGAGGCTGCAGGTTTGCAGCATGGTGAGCGGGGGCCTGAATGCCAGAGAAGCTCGTCTGACCGGCAGAGCACGCCATTCTCTGATCACAATAACGAGAAAATATTGCACAAATATACAGAAAATAGCACCACTAGTCGAAATGTGTTGAATGTGAATGTAATACCTGGTTGAATTCCTCCTCTACGTCGGCGTAGATGTCAATGTGATCCACACCGTCCGCCATTTTCCTCTGACCCGTCGCTCTCTCCGCCCGGCGGTGCAAAGCAATAGGGAGCCACAAACAATGAGACCGAGAGGGACAACAAGCGCCCCTGCTGGTCATCTTTACTCATTACAAACGCTTTCAACTTTCAAAAAAAAAAAATCTCTACACAGCCAAAAAGCAGTGGTATTTTAAAAAAGTAATTTATTCCGCTCATTATGACATGAAAAAAAAGAAGAAAAGTTCGATGCACGACCAAAACCACATGGATAAGAAATGTTTTAACTTAAGCTAAATCATGTAGAAAGTGGAAAAAAAAGAATTTTGACAGAAATGGGCTTCCATAGTATAATTTATACCAGGAATGTGATGAGAGGGTTATGTAAAATAAAAAGCAATCCTACCATTATTCATTCAGTCATGTCATCATCATTGTCATTATTTGTGATTGACAAATTATTATACTTATTTATTTATACTCTACAACATTGAAATTCTTAAAGTCTGTATTGTTAGATGGATGAAACTATATTAAAGATAAAAAAAATAAGTATTCAAAATTCAGTCAAACACCCATCATGCTAATTTTTCTCTACATCATCCTCAGCATTTTTTGCATATACAGTTTTCTTGCTTCCTCTTTTCCTTACCAATGCCAATTCAAAGCATAAAGGTTAAATTGTTTGTTTGGAATCTATGGACAAAACTAACAGACTTCTGTGTTTATGGCACGAGTCTTCTTAACTGATTCTCTGTCTTAGCCTTATGCTGCTACCAACATCCATGTTTATGCCACACTATAACCACCAACAAACAAAACAGCACACACTGACAACAAATACAGTACAAAAACCATAAGGAGAATTTAATTGACACCGTACAAATCATGGCTTCAGTCAACCAACATACAATGTGGACATGTCAACCACACAATATACAGGATATTGTATAGTGGAAATTACAAACAAAACTGAAACAAATGAGTCAAATTACTCTCATAATCCCAGCAAGAGAGAACAAACTGTAATGACACACACCCACACACACAATAAGCATCTTTGTCTAATACATGAACAGGTGAAATCTCAGGCAAATTATGTCATCAGAATTAATTCAACTCAAAGACATGCTTTGGAAGATGATGAAAAATATAGAAAAAGCTACAGGGACACTTACAGCCCAAAACACAATGTAATGCTGAGCAGAACAGTCCTGAATATGAACCATGCAGGCAGATGTATACAAAAATACCCTATGTGATTAGATTTACAATATCAATTTACATTGCAGTTACATATGTATCAACATGACATTTTCAAAAATGTATTTCTCCATATGACAATGTTGTTTCTCAGAGCGAGTGTCACCTTTTCTGTTGCTTTTATCATGAAATTATAAAATGATATATTTATTTATGGCAGCAATCATTTGCAGATACATGACGTTGAGGTCTAAACACAGTCTTCAGCAAATGCATTAAAATAGCCTTACAGTTAATTAACTCTTTGTTGGATTCCTGAATCATTTATATTTTGGTAAAAGTGCACATAATCCTTTGTGGTTAACACATGCAGATTGAAACTGTGTATGAGCATTTTTAAAGCAAAAACAAAACAAAATCTTATCTGAATACATTTTAAACCTTAGTCTATTTTTGTGTAATCCATGCTGATTGTAGACCTATACCCTATGAGAGTTTCCACATGTCCAGCCAAATAGACAAACACAATTACAAACAATATGTACAAACACAGAGAAAGACACAGCTGATGAAGACAGAAAAGGCAGACAGACATTTTCTAAAGAAACAAAAAAATTTGGGACGTCATCAAAGCATAAACTAAAAAATGAAACCCCAAGTGTCTGACAATCCCCACTCTTATCATCTTTATTGCATTTTCATACTTATCTCATTTCTATATAACCCCATTGCGACTGCTCTCTACTGTAGGCACTGAGCCGTAACCTTATCCATTGTCCATTATCCATTAACACTGCAAACAACCACTGCAACAACATGACTCCCACCAGCAGCACAACAGTGTTTCCCCACATATTGCTGTAGCCCTTCTCTCAGCGGCTGTTATTCAACATTAAAAAGCAAAGTCTGTAAATAAAGCATTGTGGATGATAAATATTGGATGTGTGTGTATTGGAGGTGTGCCTGCTTGCAGCCGCATATATAATATGCACGTGTGTCTGCAACACACAGTTCAGTGTGATATGGGAAATGAGAAACCTGGACTTTGTTATGTTGCACCTTGTGACTCATAATCCCCTTTCATCAATGCACGTCAGAGGCACCACCATCTCTTTAGTCCCTTTTCATTTTGAGATGCAAAGTGGTATGTGAGAAAGTAACTAATGGAAAAGTATCCATGGCAACAACAGCCCATTAAATTACTTTCTTTGCTGTTATTTTTTTTTTAAACTTCAGATGTACTCATCTCCAGGAATTATTCAACAAATGCCCATAAACCACATCAAATGTCCACCAGGAGAGACTAGGCTTGTGGTTGTCATGAGCAAACTGTGCAGAATTAGGTATGTTTTTCAAAAAATCCACTTGAGGTGTCCAGTGTCCAAACATGTCTCTTGATTTATTCCAGTCTCCTCCTTTATATGAGAATGGATGAAACAGCAAAGTTGTCCATCATCAGGAGACAAGTGCCAAGAAGGACAGACAGATAAAGAAGAGAGAGGCAGAGAGAGATATAAAAGTAGCTCCTCCACAGTCATTGGCGTTCTCCTACAGAAACAGAAAATGATTTCACGATTGAAGCCATTTAACACTGATATGATGTGATCAAACTGTGAATAAAAAAGAATGAATAAGAATAACAGAACCAGTGTGGTAGTTTGGAGTGGACTCATGAGAAGCTGACCTGTGGGTGGTAGGCGTGGCAGGACTCGGGTCGTCTGCGAATCTTCTGTGACCTCATCCTGTCACACTTTACTGAGGCGTTATGTACAGCGGGGTCAAGGGACAACAACAAGAGCAGCAGAGGTTTCTCATGCATTCTCATTCAAATATTAATACAGAGGCGCCACAGGGCACATATTACACAGATATACAATGGCAGACACACATGTACCAAATCAAACAGAATTAAATGTACAGTTACTGAAATCTGTTAAACACAATGACTGAGATGAGCATGGTGCAAGGGGAAAAGCCTCATCAAAACACTTTTAAAGTGTTCACGTGTGGGAAGCCAGTGAAGGATCCTGTGCTTGCAGTAACATTAGTGACTCCTGCTTGTTGTCTACGCCCCCTACAGAACAAGAGTGGGAGTTGTAGCAGCAGTGACATTATGGACAGTCAGGAAGGGAAACACACTGATCATGTTTATTGGTACATTTTGGTCACTTGGGGTACATAATACTGTACTTTATGAGTACAACTGAGAGTGTGCTACAAACATCCAAGTGAATTATGCAGAGAAATATCAAGTGTGCTTGTGCTCAGGAGCTATTTTCTCAAGACGAGCCAGCATATACAGCGAATACCAAAATATCAAAGGATATATTTGACTTCCTTGGGCTCCATGGTGATCGGTCCATACTGTCTGGAACAGTCACAGTCTGCCTGAATCACCAGCATCAGAAGGTTACTCTCTGGTATCTGCTGCACCACAAACATCCTGACACACACAAATGTGAGATGAATGTGAAAATGTGCACACAAAGAAAAAGACAGAGACAGAAAACCTCTCACATCATTAACACATTTTCTAGCAGGTGGCACATAGTTGAGGGATATACAATGTATACACTGACCCTAAAAAATAACAATAGGAACAAAATATTTCACCTATATTAATGGAGAAAAAAAGCAGATTTCCTCAACCGCGTCATTTGGTTGCAGTGGCAACACTGTCAACTAAACACCCCACTCAACCAAAATGGTAGGGTCAAAAAGCAGTGGCTGTGATGTGTTATACCACTTTTGGCCACACGAGGGCATTCACACTCAAGCTATGATCACAAATATGCTGAAATAATACAGACTAACCTCAGAACCAGAGTGTTTCTCTCCAGGTTTCTGTCTTTCTCTCTCTGTCTCTCTTTCACACACACACATACACAAGCTTAGATGCTTCCCCCTCTCACCCCTCTTCCCCCTCCGTTTGCCTCCCACTGTTTTTCCATCTCTGTGTCTGTCACCCACTCTTCCCCTGTCTCTGTTTTTTCATTTACCTCACTTAATACTTTCTCTCAGTTTTCCAGTCTCTCTCTCTCACTCTCCATATGCTTCTCGGTCTTTCTATAACCCTGCGCACCCTCATCTAATTCCATTCCTCTCTACCTATTTCCCTCTTCCTGATACTCACATAAACACACACTGCTCTCAGTATGCAGAGCAGAGCAAAGCCGTAGAAAATGGATTTTAGAAGGACAATTTAATATGACTGGTCTAGGGCTTCGAGAGGAGTGCACTGCAGATTTGCGTGTGTATAAGAGTGCGTGAGTGTGTGCTTACTTCTGGCAGCGTCCACACTTAATAATGCTGTTGGTCTCTTTGACTGACGGCTCGTAAACGAAGCTGGGGTACTCGGTGTCACATGGCTGCAGGATGTCCCCTTTTTTCTTATGAGCTGAGGCTAATAGAGAGATAGATAAGGGTCATGTCTCGAGGTTTGGAATATGAATGAACGTGTGTGACAGTGTAAGAGTGACATTTTGTTGGTGACTGACAGGCTGACAGGAGAAGGAGGGCTACTACTTAAATGCTTCACACTTCAGCCATTTATTGCTCTATCCACCATTACCAGAGGTGCTCTAGCTTGCCATGTACTCCAAAAAAGAATAAGGTTCCTGTGTACAGGTGAAATGTCGGGTTCGAAAGCTGAAAGATGAGCCATGATGGCTTGTCGAAATTTCACATGTCTGGCTGTGAGCTAAGTTTGTCCTCTTTAGACTTACACTGGCTTCAAAGAAACTCTATGCTTAGTTCCTGTTTTGAAGAATTCGCCAGTTGCACTTGTTCCCACTGAGCTACTTATGCAATTGGACACACCAAATTTTGTTTTGTTTGAAGTATTCTACAAACACTGCAACACACATAAACAGCAAAATGGAGAAAAAAAGGTTTTACTGAACAACTGATCCTCCTCAAAAACACTACAAGACACGATACTCACACCCACTGACAGATGGCTTTGCTGAATGGAGGGATGATGATGATGATGATGATGATGATGATAACACAGAGTTAGTGGAAGAGCAGATGATTGACAGGTGGAGTAACAAGGTGGGTCAATGTGTGATAGATGGAGAGATAGAGGCAGAAGCAGATGAGCGGTGAGGTGAGGGGACATGATGTTTTTATCCCATATTGACATTCATCAGTTACAACTCCTGGTACTGAACTGAGACAACATGCATGTTTGTCATTACAATAACATGACTGTGCTGACTGACAGAATGATGTTGATGATAATGAAAGGTTTTATTTATTCACAAAGAATTGGTTTATAAAGCAAACAGTGCAGTCATCCAGATCTGCTCTGAAGGCAGGATTGATTTACAAAATATTCATGATTACCACATATAGGACATTTGTGATAAAGATGCATAGACACAGAGTTTAATTGGCCACATTTTTTCTGTGTGAGCTCACCATCGGCAAAATGCTCCGTGTGCCAGAAGCCACAAATATTAAACTCCAGGAGAAACCTTGTGAAGAAGAGAGAGGAGGAGAGTGGACAGAGAGAGGGAGTCAATTAGGCGGCTTTCATTATAGACTAAAGCAGATTGCAAGCAGATTGCATGCAGCTTTCAAAAACTGGGACAGGACCCAAAGTTGTGTCATGGGAATATTAAATGGGTCCTCGAGTTATTCAGCAGTAATTGGAAGCTTTGGTAGCTGTTTTTGTCTTAACTAGATAACTAGCCTGCTCTTTTTAATGAAGATACTGGATGTATCAAGTGACTAGCCTTAAACTGTTGTTCTAAATAAATAGGGGCCCCTCTATAAACTTCCCATCGTCCAGCCTGGGTTGATAACTGTACTTAAATGGAATGGTTGGAAATTTTGGGACATACACTTATTTGGTTTCTTGCCATGAGATTAATACTACTCTGTCTGCACAGTAAATATGAAGCTACATTCAGCTATCCTGGCTATGAGCAAAGCTGACAAAATCCACCTACCTGCACCTCTGAAGCTAATTAATTACATCTCAAAAATGTTTCAAAACTGTAAAAATGGTACACTGTGGTTTTACAGGGAGGTCGTGAGCCGGACTTTTTCTTGGCCAGGCATGGCGTCCTGTCAACCAGCAAAAACTACAGGATGTTACTGCCCCTGGCCAAGAAATAGACCAGCACATAACTTCCAGTAAAACAATGAATTGTTTTTTTTTGCTTGGATCCTTAGTGATGCCAGAAAATTCTCTTAGCTTTGGACAGAGGCAAGCTAGCTGTGTCTCCCAGTTTCCCCTTGACTGTTGGTAGTAGCTTCAAATGTGGAATTGATCTTTGTGTCTTACTCTCAACAATTGACCCCAAAATGTTGATCTATTCCTGCATTGTTTTGGGTTTTTTTGTAATGTTTCACTTAAATAATAAACTATTTGGTATTAAGTAATGACACCCTATAAGGATAAGCTATATCTAATATTTGGGATTTTTTTGTGTGCATACTGTAACAGTGCTGCCAACTAAGAAACAAACTTTCCAAATGACAGCAACTTTTGACAAAAATTCTTTAAATTTTGCAACAGCCAATTCTGGTTGCCCCTAGCAACACTTACAGCAGGAAGTTGGAAAGGAACCACTTGAGGGCTGAAGCCAAACCATAGAACGGCTGCAGAGATAGATGGATAGATTATAGTTATTGCAGAACTGATTGGCCCATCATGATAATATCATATACAGAGAGTTTAGTGTACATACACTGAGAAGTGGACGGGCGCTGCTGACAGAGTGCGAGTTCATCTTACACATGGCCTGGTAGTCGAACAAGGACACCCTGAGGAAATAAACACCCACACACACAAAAGCACGCAGTGTTGCTCTTCTGGCAGCATTTCACTGACTTACATCGATTTCTTGACCCCCCTCCAGACTATTACACACAGCAGCGTATGGCTGAGCTTAACCTTTGTGGAAACCCTGATCCCTAACTTAGGTTAGAAAAGAAGCAAACCTGCAAAGAAAATCATCCCCGAGCAATTACTTTCCTTTTTAAACAGAGGATTGACCCAGTCTTTCAACCTTTTCTTACTTTTCTACACAGCAGAATACATCTGGTCCTTATGCAGGTAGAAGCACAAGAACACACAAATACGCATACAGTTTTGCAGATGTATGCACATACACTGCACACAGAAACACACTCAGCCACTGAAGTTCATGCATGCTCAAAACCAGTTATGTAATATCCTGTGTCAAATGAAGCATGACGAAATCTTTTAGCTGTTTAAAAATAGCACATCACTCATGAGATTTCAAACATAAAAGACGGGCAAAAAGTAAGAGAGGGGGGAAAAAAAATCCAAAGCAGCCTAAGAAGCTCAAAGGGGAGCAAAAGGGAGAAGCAGGGATATCTATACCACAAACAGCAAGAGGGTGAATTAACTACCCTCAGCATGTAGGGAGAACAACACAAGGCAGAGACTATACCATTATATAGCAGTAAAAACAAAGCTTTTGAGTCTCTATAATGACAGTAAAGAACATCCTCCAGGCTATGGGTTTCACATGCATACTAATGCAAGGCTTAGGTGTTTAAGAGCTGGAAACAAAGTAGGAAACATTTACAGGTCGACTTTCAGGTTACAACAATACACAACACTAACTACTGATGTGATACATCATAGGGGTGACATGTAATCATGTTCATAAGTCAGATTCAAATGCATTATATCATAAATATGAAACACCAGGGATGTATAAAATATCACTTTACATTGCAAAGTGGGAAAAGTTCAGGATCTGGCCGGAGAGATTCAGGTTTGAGTCATTCCCTGTTCTTAGGTAATAGACACGACAGAGAAGCAGACAGATGGACAGACAGACACTCAACTATCTTTTAAACTAGTCTGTCAGGTGATGAACAATGTTACCTTTTGAACATGCCCATTCTGATCAGTGTGGTCATCACTGATCCGTCAATCTCACCAAAGAACCTCCCCGCCTACCAGGAAAGAGAAAAGCCACATAAACCCTGTGTGAGATAAATCGTGTGGTTGGATCTATTGAATTCCTGTCATGATAAACCAACAGAGGGAATATCTGCTCCTTTCTTTGGTGTTCATCCTTCCCACTTTCACCTCAGTGTGAACTGTATGGTTAATTATTCATCCATGTTGGTGTGTATGTTTGTTAGCAATGTATGTTATCACACATGATTTTGTTGGAAAGTCTCCTTCAGTGGAGGTGAGCCACTACAAATATCCTGAAAGTCTGAATTCCAACATCTTAAACTTCAGTTATTAACACATTATATCTCCTTTGTTCAAAAATGGAGCCATCACCGTGAGGTTGCCAGGCAACAAGCGCACACCCATCTAACTCTTGGCAACAAAGTGAATAAGTGTATTTCCCAAAATCACAGACTATTCCTTTAACACATGTTCCCCTCAAACCTAACGTGCGTATTTTGTAAGAGTCAGTACTTAAATTAAAAGTATAAATGTAGCGGATAACAAGGCTACTGCAAATGGTACTAATAAGTTCTTAGTTGATGAATATGGACAAAACACACTTGTGCACAGATAGTCATGCATATGCTATAATCAGTTATGGAGCGGGTATATCTGCTCAGAATATGTTTATTAACTTTTGTCTGTTCAGATGAAATTAAATTAAATATTACACACTGCACATAAAGAATGAGAGATGGGAGTGATCAGAGGGAAAATTGAAATGACTGTGAGATGTATGAACTTATTTATAAATAATAATAGGATAGTTTGGATCTATATTTCAAGAGTGTTTCTTTTTTTGTCAGGTAATAAATACTGACGCGCGTTAAGAGCTCTCAAACAATCAAGTCAAAGACTAAAAAGCACTACAGCTACATTCTCTCTATGTCTGTGAGTGTGTGTGTGTGTGTGAACTCACATCATTGCGCTGTTTAGAAATTAGGACAAAGCCATTATTGTCAATCACGTAGCAGTCGATATCCTGAGGTGAGAGAAAGAGACAGAGACAGAGAAAGTAAAAGATCTGCAACAAAGAAAATAATAAGCACAATAATACATACAACTATTATATAATTAAATCACAAATGGGGCCTTTTCAGCAGGGCTTGAATACACAGGTATTAGAGTAAAGTCATAAATTCATGCTGGCTTAATATACTCACAACGCTGTCACACCGAAGAGGACAAACCCCCTCTACAGCAGAGCACTGGAGAACAGACAGGTACACAGAGAGAAAAGAAAATGCTTGCAATGTGTTTCACCAATTCACAAAATATAGGTGAAAGTGATGACTGTGAGTGTGATAGGTGTTATTATCTGATGAGTATGTGTTGCCCAGAGGAGGCCATATTTGTGTACATGAGGAAATGATCTGAACACATGCTCTGTGTTTGTCTGTGGAGGTGTTAGGCTTGAACATGTGTCAATGTCGATGAGCGAAAAAAACGTGTCTGCGTTGGTGAGAAGGTGTTAATTTGCGTGCGATATGCCCTATCTACCTGAGATGGGCTCCTGAGTGTCTTGTTTGCAAGTTTGTGCATGTTTATTTTCTGCATGCCTGTGACTGCGTGGATGTGTGTGTTTTCTGTTCTGGCCGGGGTGTGAAGCTGACTTCACAGAGCTCAGCAGGTGCGGAAAATGTTAAATTTGGTTCTGTACAAAAAGCAGAGTGATGTTTTTGAGAAATGAAGGGAGAGAAAATTATGCATACTTACATCTGTGTCATTTGGCTGAGAAGATATGAAGGGAGGAACAAAGAGAGACAAAACGAGAGCATGAAAAAAGAGAAACATTACTTCAGTTAATGGACTAGACAGTCTTCACTCTCACTCTGCCACTGTTTGTGTGGTGTTGACAAAGCCATTCATCTTCTCAAAGATGTTTCAAAAATGGACAAAAACCAGCAGTTTTTCTTTAATGAATGAAGATTTCCATTACAGTTTTAACAGGTTTTCAAGTGGACTTGAACAAAGTTGATAACAAAGTCTGTATCCTTGCACTCTGCTTAACTTCCCTTTATCAATATAACTGTTAATATATATATATAACTTAATACAAAACTTTTCTCCATTAACACTATCTGTAAACTTTTCTAACAGTTCTGTTTTCCATCAGAGGACTGGCCATGAGTCAAAGTGACAATAGCTGTCCTTGGCTTTATGGTCACATCTTATGTCTACAGTACGTGTAGATGAGGGTCTATGGACAATATGTCTTTGGAATCATGGTCAGGCTATATAGAGCGTGTCAAAGTGTGAATGAGACAATCTATCATCCTTTTCAATCCTATTACAGCAAAGTGTCAGTCTTTCTCTCTGCTTCCCATCACTGCCTCCTAAAATAAACTATAATTCAGTGAGTGGACTGACAGAGATGATGATCCTTGCCTGCACACTATGGGCAAATGATGAGGGAAGAAATTTGAGGGAAACTATATAAGTCTATATATGCTAATTATGTAAAGTCTAACAAATCTGAGTCTAAAGCCATGCTAGTGAAACCCATAGGTCACGATGTTCACTGAACAACATACTGACAACTTTTATTCTTGCAGCTATATTATCTCTTCTTTAAGCAACAAGTCTATATCTCATACACGTTCTTTTCCTTCAGTGTTAGAACCAGCTATCTAAATCTAAACAGCTCGTAAGAGGCAGCTCCCTTGGATCCTGTGCTGGTAAATGTGTCTCGTCTGGGAGCTCCAGGAGGAGTCAAGGTGACAGCAAAAGCATCAATTATCACTCTCATTCCCTGAAACTCAAACAAACAGTTTGTCACTGCAACTGATGATCCCACAGTCTACTCATAAACACACAATATTTCTCAAGTGAAGAACACACATACACATAACTAATCATTTTATACTATTCTATACTGAATTTTACTGTGACATAAATCCTGATTAAAAAAATTATCAAGTTACATGAGCACATTTTGAAGGAAGCTGCTTAGGATAAAACAAATGTAGAAAGCCATGGAATAATCTTGTCTGCAAAAGACTAAGAAAAAAAACTAAATGTTTCTGTTAAGACATAACTTCTTATAATTTCATATTTCAATTCTATATTTAAGTGTAGTGTTATTACACACACAGAAACCATATGCAAGTACAGAGTTAACAAACTACAGACAAACGAGAAACACCTGAGTCTTGTCAGTGAGATAAAAGAGCATGCCAAGATGTGAATGGCAAAAAATCTATCATCTTTTGATTCCCATTGCTCTCAAAAACATCAGCAATGGGCTGTGAGAAGCATATGGGGCGTTACAGTGTAGGATTCACTCTGTATATTTTAACGTGATGCGCCTGTATAAAGTTGTGGATTTTCAGATTCAGGCAAGCTGAGGACATAATGTGTCAGTGGAGCAAAACAATAAAGTTTCCCTATTCACAGTCTTTTTTCCTTCGTATTTATACTTGCTTCTTTGATAATTCACTGTCTCTCACTCACACACACACACAATTTTTAAACACCATGGGTGTAGAGACAGCAGACAGAGCAGAGTGTGCTGTACAGTGATGTCAGAACATTTTCCTATTAACATTCTGACTGATTCCCATTAGAAGGCAGCTCATGATTTATTCTTACCCTCACTAATTCATAATTCATCGACTAATAACATCTTATTTTAAGGTAGTCAACTTTATACTGTAGCTATAAGGACTGATAGGATGACTTATGTAACTCCTTTGCTGAGATGTACAGACTATTTGCAGTAGTCCTTACAATTATCCTTCCTCTCTGGCACATAAAATGAAGCTAATTTTAGGTTGTTAGTGATTAAAGCACACTGATTATTTGGTTTATTCAACAGATGAGGTCCATTATCTGACTAAAATACAAAGACTAAAAGTAATTAAAGATATATATGTGGGTTTTTACATTTACAGAATAGCTAGTACATGATGTGTTTCTTACTCTCTGGCTTCTTTTTTTTTTTTTTTTTAGCTAGATGTTCATGGCTGCCATATGACTGGTTATGCACGTCCTCTTGGATACAGGTATTTCATTCAGGATTTACAGAAGGTACAGCATCCTCACCCTCAAGGGAGCAGAACACTTAAAATAGACTGTACAGGGCATTTCATGCAAACAAACACACACATCCATGCACAGATGGACACACATGAACAAGACGAGTGCACACTGTCAGTGCACACAGACACACACAAAGCCCATGAAATAAAGATGCCTGACAGTGAATACATGACAGGAAGATAATATGATTATGTAAGCTATCTGAGGAGGAAAGGGAGGGCTGAGGAGAGGAGATGAGGAGAGAAGATGGGACTGTAGGAGATGAGAAAAGGGGGAAGACTGAGAGAGTACTGAGGAAAACAAAGGTGGTGGTGGGGGGGCTCACAGTAAATGAAAATGAGAAAGACTTTCTATTGAGCATAAATCTAGTGGATAACAAGGCTACTGCAAATGATGCTAATGAGTTCTTAGTTGATGGATATGGACATAACAACACACTTGTGCACAGATGGTCATGTATATGGTCCCTGTCAACATGACACACATTAACATTAACAGACACATACACATATACAGCTCTCTATAATTCACACCTCCACAAACACACATAAATACGCACACACGTGTTTGGGAGCCACTGAGCCTAGCAGTGGTAGCTATCCATCACTTAATGGCTAGCCAGCAGTCTTAATGCTCTTTTAACTGCTGTCATTTACAGCCATGGGAGCAGAGCAGGAGGATGGCGAAGCTACCGCACACCTGCTACAGCAAAGGTGTTACGCCAAATTAAGCAAGTCTTCCTCTGAATAAAACGTTTCCTTGAAGATGTGGAGGAACACAAAGGATGCTCCATCGAAGCCAGCGATGATGAAATCCTCCGAGTAGCGCACAAAATATCCACTGAAAACAATTCTAATGATGACATTCAATTTTTCAAAATAATGTCTTAGGCAGGGTTTGAGGTTTGTTAATGGTGAGAGCAGTGATATGGAAAACACTGCATTAAGCTTTGAATTAAACAAAGTTTGAATGCAGTAATTACCAACTAATGGAGCAGAAAAAGAACCTATAATCATCCTTGTCATACAGTAATATATTGTGTCAGAGTGGGCTGGTGGTTTAAAGGGATAATCCTGAATAGAGGATTGAAGCAGACAGTCTATTCATCAATAGCCATTTCTCTTGTGCAAGATATTTAAGAAATTCATATTCACTCATAGGTTTTTACTGAATCAGGGTAGTTGGTTAATGATTGCATGTTGAAATCAAACATATACTGTAAGCTTACAAGTAAAAAGATTCAGAATTAATATAATCCTTTCATCACATGGATGGATATGGAGGCAAAGATGTTAAAACTGCAGTGACTATAAATACAGTACTACAATGAACCTGGTTTATAGAGGACCTTAAAAAATAAAAGCAAAACAACACACATAAATCTAATTTGGAAAAACAGGAGAAGAAATAATGCAATTGTAGTGTGCAATGGTACCTGACATTCATGACTCATATTTTAAATTACAGGTGGTGCTAAACTGCTAAATGCCACTGTTTTGGAAATAAAAAGATGTAAATAGCTGACAACTTAGCTAAACATAATCTAACTGATGCATTCAAGGGTTGTTCTTTATTCATCTTGTTGTGTCAAAATTCTCATTTTGTTATTAAACTCCTGACATATAAACTATGAGGGATTCATTCAGTGACAGGTCCACAGGATGGATATCTCTCTCTGTAAAATTTATGATGGTAAAAAGCTTGTAAATATTTACCTGTGCCACAATGCCCCAGAATCTGGACTCCATCACCTCGAGAGTTATCTGAACACCAGTGGCTGTAGAGAGAGGGAGAATGAGAGAGAGAGAGAGAGTGAGAGAGGTCAGTTGAGTACAGTAAAATAAACGTGAGCATAAAAATGAGTTAAATGGATAAAGTAGACGTAAGGATAACCAGGGGGAGGAGAAAGGTAAGTGGAATGAAGAGGAGGAACATGAAGAGGGTAAGGGAGGACAGGAAAAAGAAGTAGAGGATTAAGTACAATAGTACAATAGTAGGGGATGTGACAGATGTATTTGTGCATAAATGGATAGAAGAAGGGTAACACCACTGACTGAGGCTTTGAAACCCTAAGTGCCCCTCTCTAGTAAATGTCCACTGCTAACATTACCAGCACATGCTGAAAGTGTCATGGAAACAACATGGAAGCAGGAAGAAAACAAAGTACACCGCCTGTGGCTACACAGCATGATCTTTCCAATATTATTATCATTTTTTTGTTGCACTTTCTACCTTTGTACCCATCCTCCATTCTTGGGATTGCAAGGTTCTAACTAGACCTCTAACAACAAGGCAGCAATACATGTATTAATACATATAGGACTATAACAAGACACAGAAAAAAAGCACACATGACATGTTCTATGTTAGTTATTGTGAGTTTCTATATTATTGTAGATATAGAACATTTTTGTTATTCAGTTACAAATTTGGATCAAGAAAAAAAAAATTAGGCAAGATTCCAAATTTGACAACAAAAAAATCCCAAATCACGATCCACTTACTCACTTTATCTAGCTCATTTTCAGTGGTGATGGATCTATTGACATTTGATTCTCAGTAACAATTGATTTGATTTAACTAATAACTTAGAGGCTAAGTGTCATAACTGATAAGTCTGTCTTATACAGTCAGTTTTATACTGTAATAGTAGTGATAATGGTAGTAGCACAAACTGTAGCCACTTTGTAGTAGTAGTATTAGTCACCCCAGTCAAAGACAAGACTACATGATAATGTTGTAGTTTAAATTGCTTGTGATTCCTTCTGAAGTAATGGTTGGCAAACCATAGTGGACTATAAATGGATAGGAAAAGTTTAATTCCAACGGTTTAGGAGAAAATTACATTTAATGAGCCGATTAACGTCCCAGGGTGAGACTATCTCTCTCTGGGTTCTCAGACTGGAAGAGTGAAGAGGACCTTCTACCAGATCAGCTCTGCCTTCAGGGAACTCCAACATGAAAATCCTTTTACAGTAACTGGCCTTCTGAGCCCCAACACCGCTAGTGTGAACCGATATTAGATAGTGATGTATTGGGTGTGTAAACATCGTTAATTGTTTGTGTTGCTCTTTATTGCTGTAGCTTGGAGCTGTCACGTCTGTCAGCATTCAGTCAGCGTGGTAATGCAAAAGAAATTGTAATTGCATGAAAGTTCTCAGTGCACACATACTGTATACACCCACACGGTTAACAAATACACACACACACACACTCAGGAAGATGTGACACTTTGTATTAGCATCAAATACTCAAGTTTTTCTCCCAGCGTACTGGCACAGCCACTCAGGAAAGCTACGTACAAAACACATATAAACACACATGCCTGCACACCTCCTTTCACAGATCGTTGCACAAACACTATGGGTGCACACACTGTATACAGAATGACAACGTACTTGCTTTTAACCTTTACATACATACCATCATGTACTGTAATAAACACAGGAGGAATAATTACTGTAATGGAATTCAGGTGGCAAAAGGCTTTGTGTAGGAGATTAGTTTATGGGTGGTTCTTATTCTAGGTCTGGTTGTAAGGAAGAGGAAGAGTAAAGAGAGGACCAAAAAGTGGGAGAAAGAGAGCAGAGGGGCTGGCAGCTGCCGTTTGTTGGTTGAGGAAACTTGAAGCCTGGATACATTTACTGTTATGATCAGACCAAAACATCCAGCTATTTGACTACCAATAACAAACTGTATTTAAATCTGTATTTAAGTATTGAAAATCAACAGTTGCAGCGAAATTCAATTATTTATCTTAAATATCACTCACTACAACACAGATGGTGTAGTACTAAACCACCATATCTAAATTATTTCATTTAATCATTGGCCAATAACTGGGGTAAATAATTCATTAAAATCTAACAATAAGCCATAAAACCCAGTAATGCGTAATATGTATTGTAATTGCAGAATAATGTCCTCATTATTTCATTTCCTTGCACTATTATGGAGAAAATGACTATGAAGAACACAATAGTAGCCAGAGCCCTGCAAAAACATGCTACAATATCTTAAAGTTAGAATCTGTTACCATTCAAGACATTGGTTTGTAATTCTTCATGGTAAACCCGGCCAAAACAGTTTTTTTTTTTTGCTCAAGTTACATTACTGTGATGACCATCCAATGGCTCCTAGACTGTGGTTGCAGCAGTAATTAGGCGCTAGGCTCAGACTGCTCATAATTATGTGCTTAATTTCTATTAGGTGATGGTATGGATTACTGAGGTAAGATAAACTGTGAGCTGTACATCCTTGTGGGGTTAATTCAGATATTATGGAAAAGGTTCTGGCGTGTTCTGTCTGAGGATGTGTTTCATTCTGAGTGTGTGTATGCACGTTTAGCTTGTGTGTGTGTGTGTGTCATGGATTTAGGTCAATCTCTTGAAGTAGTTGTGATGCTGAATCATGAAACATAATCAGCCTGTAATCAGTCATGTACACAGAGATGTTTGTTAAGCTGATTGGCGACAGTTGCTCTGTTCACCACAGCTCATGTGGCTCCAGGACGGATGTTAAAGAAGTCTTCACCAAAGTGTCAAAGGTGTTCAAATCTGTGTACAGTCATCGACAGAGCTGTGTTGGTTTTTAACAATGAGGGCTTTTCTGTGCATCTGTGGAAATTTCAGCAGCACATTTGTGATCTACCATTTTGTTACCCATGGAGAAATATCAGAGGTAAGGATGCTAAATCAGTGCCCTTGCATTTGTTCCAAAGTATATGTGACTTTCCTGGTCGTGTTCGACATGTGATTTGTGAATTTTTCATTTGGGTATTTCAACATTCTCCCACATACTCACACACCCCCTCCTCAATAGTGCTGGTGACCTTGAAGTTGCCCCCCCTTCACCATAATCTCAGATAAAGTGTTGGAGGCTATTACGGAGGCAGTAATCTGCCTCTCTCCCACCTCTGAGTTGGAGGCTGATGGGGCTGATAATTAAAACAACACACTGATCCTGTGTGTGTTGTGTGTGTCTTGTAGCGTCGCGTGTGCTGTAATAGTTGTTTTTCCACAATGTGTGTGGACAGCTAGCATTTAACACTATGTGAATTCAGTTTGTACATACACAGGATATGCATGACCATGTGCATGCAAGTGAAAATGTGTGTGCTCATGAGCTTCGAATGTGTGCTTGTGTGTGAAGTGTGTTGAAGGCATATCTTGTATACTCAGTCTGAGTTGCAATTAGTGTGAGCTGCCAATCACAGTGGGTGTTAACTCAAAAGGAAATGAATTAATGAATAAATAAATAAAAAATTTAAACAACCAAGAGCCAAGTTAATTGGTTATTACACTAACGAGATGGAGAGAGATGAGAGACAGGCGGATGTGAACACCCATGAAGGATGGGAAAAAGAATATGAGAAAGAAAGGGTAAACAGACAGAGTCTGATCTCACTGCATTCTTGTCTCCTGTAATTTGCCCTGGGAATATGCATATTTACACTGCATTATGTGTATTGTGGCGCCAAGACAGAAACAAAAAGATGGACAGGTAGGAAGACAAAAAGGAACCACAGATGAACACTAATAGATACAGACAGAGTGAAGGGGAACAAAGACATAATGATACATAAGCACAAACAGCGTACATGTCTGGCTAAGCAAACACCTGTGTCATTAAGTCAGATATGCTTCAGGTTCACTGTAAGGCCCCCAAAAAATATGCTGTAAACACACTATGTTTATTTTCATGGTATAACTGCAAAGTTTCAAAATATTCATACTTAAAAGTGACTGAAAAGTCAATGGTGACATGTTTCTGTAGCTAATCCTAAACAGAATGGGACACAGAGCCTGATCTCTCCCTGGTTTAAGTCCAGTGGACTGTACTCCACCATCCACCCCAGGCACGTTTTGGGGTTACAGGAATGTGACACTTTGTGGACTGGGAAAAACGTACTAGAGCAAACCACTTAGTAGTATATAAACATTGCTTTTAGGAGACAGGCCTGCAGAGTTGTGTCACTGAAGTTTACTATAATTAGTGAGACAGAAAAGAGAGAGATGAAAGGTGGCCGGCCTGCTGGCTGCTAAATGGAGCAGTGCAAGTGTCAAGTGTCTGACAGACTGTGAAGAGAGAGAGAAAGAGAGGATAGTGGAAAAAGAAGTAGAAATTAGGGGCAATGTTTATCTATCTATCTTATAGAAGGTCATGTGACTTTAAGGTTGTATTTTTTTACTTGGTTGAAACAGTGAGTGGTGACTGTGCACTTCTATAATGGGGTGCCTGTGTGTGTTCATACATTTTTGACATTGTTGTAGTGTCATAGTGTGTTTGTGTGTGTGTATGTGTGGTATGTGTGTGTTGCACTGGGGTGGCTCAGGAGGTCAGCTTGTGTTAAATGACCACTGAGCAGAGCTAGTGCTGATGGACCCTGGAGTCGAGAGCTAAATATACAGGAAACACACACACATGCACGAATACACACACACACACACACGATCAGAGTCAATAAATTAAACTGGCACAATAGTTAAGTCTCTGGGCACCGAGGGGACACTGAAAATAAGGCCACTAGTGAGGAGGTCATTTCATTCTTTTCTGTTTCTTTCACACACACACACAAATACTGTGAGTAGAATACCGCAGTATGCTTTTAGCAATGGATGTTATTGAGCAGATGGGAATAAAGGGAAGAGCAAGCAGAGTGAGAGAGGAAGAGTCCAGGCAAAGGAGGAATAAGCACAAACAAGCATGCAACAAAAGTTGAGCATGGGCTGCAAGAAGGACACCTGCGCACACACACAAACACATGCACAGAGGGTCGACAGAGCTGAGCGTTGTAATGAAAGAACAGACAAAATTGATGTAATGGAGTCAGGTGCTTGGGTGGTATGAAAATGATGGAGGATGAAAGAGGACAGAGGGAGGACTGAAGGATAAGACAAAAGGCAGAGGATGAAGAGGATGATTTTTAATAATGTTATGGGTTGAAAACCCTTTTCATTTCTACCAACCCGTGGCTATTAATAATAGAACAAGCAAGATCAAGCGGTTGTGTGGCGTGCAAGAGAGCCAATAACGTGTGTTCTCATTCTCCGTGTGTGTGTTTATTTGTGTGTGTGTCTGGTGCAGAGACAACAAGAGGAGTGGAGGTGTGAGGTGAGGAGAAAACAAGGAGTTATAGATGGTGTGTGTTTTATATGATAGCACTAGCTCTGAATGTAAAATTCACACCTACTTTTAAAGATAATGCTGGTTTATTAAAAGCTTGGTTTATTAGAGCTTGAGTGTTATGTTTGTTAACAATAAAACTATTCACTAAGGCCCCTCTTTAGTTGAAGAGAACTTAAGGCTACTTCTGGCGACACACACCTACCTCAGCTGGTTCAATATATCCTGCTTCAGTTAATGACTGCAGAAAATGTCAAAGACCTCATCAAAGACCTCTTGTGCATTTCAGTGATTATAGCAAGAGACATACAGTATTGTATAGTGAGTTTCAGTTTTCACTTATTAATATTTGTCCTTGACTGTTTTGCTGCATTGTGGACCACTGAATCTATTGAGTTTTGTGTTTGACTGTTAATGTCTGCACAAAACAATTTAGGGAATCCTTTAGCTGCTTTTTATAGCGTGTTTCAAGTGATAAAATCCCTCTCAGGTGAGTTTGAAATTAGCAAAAACAATTGATTCTACAAAAGCTTTTGTTTGGTGCCTTTGTGCCTTGTTTGAAGTCTTAAAAGTGTGTGATGTTTTATTTGACCTGACTGTGGATAGCAGGATTACTGTTAATCAGGCAGCGATCAAAAGTCTTAATGTATCTCTATTTGCCATCTCTCTTTTCTATATACACACACACAAATACATGCACACATTCAAGTGTTGTGCACCTACAAACATACACATTAATTCAACAAAGACTGATGTACCAGCATGGTTTGGAGGATTATAGCTTTCTCACTTAGAAATGTATGATTGTTCTCTTTCTGCAACCCTCCACAAACACATAATTACAGTTTTTATCAAAATGTCAAACATTTATCAGTAAGAAAAAGAGCGATTAATGAGGCAGTTCAGAACATTTCTTTTCATTTCTTTTCTTCACATTTCTACCACAACTCTCTTGAATATTAACACATCACTCTTAATATGTGACTGTTTGATATGAGAACAATCTCTCTTTCGATCTAATCTTAATCTTACCGTTAATGCATTTAAGGTCTCGACATCTGTCATCCAATAGCCATCACACACTGTAATCACATCTTGCCTCCTTGGTCTTATTCAAAACATCTTGTATGCTCAAATTAATATACTTGATATGCAGGTTTAGGTTTAGTCTGTTTGCACAAATTACTGCTGCTATGAGAGAAGAAGAGAGAGAAGAGAAAGAGAGAGAAGAGATACAGCAATTAAAATCAGTTGTGATAAGGACAGGGTAGGAATAAAATACAACCATGACAAAAATGGACAAAATGGTTCTGTCTTGATTTAAAGGATAAAAGTTAATTATTTTATTTCTGTGATATGCTGTGATGAATGAATATTGGGAACACAAAATGTTAGAGCAAATGTTCCTGTTTATAGTCTTTGAAACTGGCTAGAGGTAAAGCTCAATAGTAATTTATAATTGTTTGTCAGGCCAAAGATTGTGTTTACCAGTCTTTCTCTGAAGTGTGATCAGTAAATAAAAGCTTTCTCTTAGCTCTTTAATTAACTATGCACAGGTGCAGTAATGAATTAGAAAATGAATACTTAATTTGCAAACATTGATCTCTCAGTGAAGTGAGGTTCCAATAATGTTGGGCTACATCATGTGAACAGGACTTTTTATTCAGTTCTATTTTGATACACCACAGTACAAAACATACTTCTCCTCTTCACACTTTTATTTGAAATTTTAACTGGAAATTGTCTTGCATTCTGGCCAAACTGAAGTACACATTAAGCCATGCAGAAATGTTAACTGTACTGCTACTTGAAATTATTAATTCAATATATATAATATATAATATAAATCTATCTACGCAATGAGTAAATCAAAGTTTTATTCTCATGCTGAAGGACTGACCTCTTCTTCTTGTGTGCTGGCAACGTAGGAACTGAATATTTTCCCGCGGTTTAAGTCACTCTGGATAAGGGCATCCTTTATCTGACTAATATCTTGCAGCCCACATACTTTTCAATACCCTTACAAAACTGAAACTCTCTCCACACACACAGAAATAAGGTAACCTTTCAACTAAATACCAAAATGATTGTTTTGTGTTTCCCAAAGCAACAGAACTGTATGTTCTACAAAGCCTCAGCAGCGGTCCCTATGACTTTTTGAGAGTGTTCAATAAACTGATGTTGCCGGGCAACAAACACTGCTTCAACCAGTAAGGGAGGTAGCATAAATTCTGTTCGACACCTCAGAGAAAAAAAAAAGTTCAGTAACAGTTGATTTTAATGATCAGTTTGAATAGAAATCCTTGGCGTCTAGTGTGCACAAACACATACAGTACCTCGCACAAATTTCCACATGCACATGAAATTATTACAAAAACATGAAATGTGCACTCCACAGAACCATTTAACTTAGACTCATAGGACACACACAAAAACACATACTCACACAACTATTACAACTGATAAACAGAACAAACCTGACCTCTGACCTAAACTTTTAAAAGTCAGTTACAGTTGGTTTTGTGACATGTTCAAGAGAGAGCCACAAGAACACAGGCACACACTCTGTGCTGGAAGCTAACCTCAGAGGACTCGCCAGAGCTGCACTGACATCGTTACCAAAGCAAGCAGGCAGAGAGCTGGGATTGGACGAAAAGGATGATGACTCAACCTCCCTCCCTCGTCCTCCTCTTCTCTCACCCATAATCTTCTCTCTCTCTCCCCTCTTGCTCTCTCTAGAGTGTCTCTCACTTTCTCCTGCGCAACTTTTTGAGCGTCAGGGATGAAACAGGAGTCCACACGCTGGGTTAGAGCCACATGATATTTTCGATTAAAAGAATGGAGTGGAGACACGTGTCGGCATGGACTATCTAGCTTTGAATTAAACACACAGGACAAGCATTCACACGAGCATGCACAATCTGAATAAGGTTGTGAATTTACCATAGTCATTATGGAACAACAATGACTTTTAATCATACATATAAAGAAGAAATGAGGGATGGAAGTTTTGCAGCTGGATTAATGTTGTTTTTTAAATTTAGTAAAACACACTGACAAAGCTAAAAGATGCACAGAAAATTCTGTCGCCCATTTAGCTAATTTAAAGGTGATGCAACAAGTGATAGAGTGTTAAATTGGTGTCCTGTTTCTTTAAAATGGAAATAAAATGCTGTTGACATTGGGTAGATGTGTATGGACCTTCTAAGTCAGCAGAGCCCACCTTAAGTTAACCTAGTTTCACAGCCTTGTTGAGCGGGCCTGTTGGAGGCACGCTCACTAAATCATTCATGGTGGAGAGACAGGGAGAATCATGTTCCTCTCTCTCTCTCCGTGTGTGTGTGTGTGTGTGTGTATGCGTGTGAAAGAGAAAGAAAGAATAAAGGTAAACTGCTATTCTCCTTCCTCTGTTCTGAATGTTTACATGGTAGTTTGTGCTCATAACAGGGCAATTCCATCACACATCAAAAAGGCATTAAAGTGGCGACATTCTGATGCACTAATTTAGTGTGAGATTCAATTACTCACTCAATCTTTTATAATGTGAAAGGAGATCAACATGGTGCTGCGTGTGTGTGTCTTTTTGTGTGTGATCACTCCTCTTTCATTACCGCACTAATCCAATTTTATTGTGGCATGAACTTAAGTATCATAAATTTAAAGGAATACTCCAACATTTTGGAAATATATATATATATATATATATATATATATATATATATATATATATATATATATATATATATATATATATATATATATATATATATATATATATATGTGAGGTTCATATGCATCTCAGTTCATATAATGAGACTGATCCAAAACAGTGCAGTGTCAGGAAAATCAAAACAAAAAGCTAAAAGACGCTAAAACACACTGCAGAGTTGAGGGAAACAAGCTAGATAGCTGTTTTGTACTGCCTCCAGTCATTATGCAAAGCTAAACCAACCATATCCAGACTCCAGCTCTGTATTTAATGCATAGGCACAAGATAGATTTTTATCCTCTCATTCTGTGGACTCAAATGAGCATTTCCAAAATGCTGACCTATTCCTTTAATAACACTAGAAAAAAGAAACTGAGAATAAATCTAAACCTAAAATCACTTATCCTCACCACCACTTATATATTTCCTCCCTCGACTTCCCTCTCTCCTCTCTCTACTCCTCTGTTTCGGTCTCTCTCTAAGAAGACAGATGGTGTTCCCTCACCTCTCCCCTCTTTATCTCTCAATTATCCCTCTCTCTTTTTCATCCATTCTTCTTTTGCTCTCTTGTTGCTCGTCTCCCTCTCCTCTCTTTTTTTGATTTTATTCTATGCAACTCTGTTGTTCTCTTGCTCTCCCTTTCTTTCACCTCCTCTCTTCCGTCCACTTTCCTCTTGTTTTCTCTCACTTGCTCTTGTCTCGTGTCTGTCCCATGCCACTCTCTCTCTCCCTTGCCTTCTCCTCTAGGAAATCCCTCTCTACCATCTGTCTGGCTGTGATGAATTCAGAGCCTTTCAGAACAAATCAACTCGGCCAAATGAATGAGACTCTCCAAGGGGATAAACTTTGTGTGAGTGTGTGTGAGAGAGTGTGTGCACCTAAAATACTTCACAATCATACGACAGTACCATAATTTATCCTGCAGTGACAGATGGCGTGTTACAGGGAAATACTAGCGGATATGACAGCAGCTACACATATTGAGTTTCTTAAGCTATTATAGGTCAGGACCCAGATGGGCCTGTTCTGTTCGATCCCGCTGTTGACAGCTGTTGTGTTAAAGAGGCTTGGACACTAAGTTTACTTTCAGGCACATTTTCCAAAAACAAGGATGTAGGCAACTGACAACCAATGTTTGGGGTCACCAATGATGATATTGAAATGGGTGTACCTTTGAGAAACAAATGCTGGGTATTGTTGTACGTACAATTATATCAGTTTTATACTCACATTGTGATTAATATTATTATAATGCAGGTAAATTATTGATTATATTTTGTAAGTATTGCACATAAATACAATAACATGTGCCTTTGAGGTTCAAAAAAAAAGGTGTAATTGGGATATTCTTTGCGCTGATCTCCACAGGTGGCGGTATTGATGATATTTTGCTGTTGTGATTCAAATATTCTCTTTGTCCTAAAGCAGCCATTGTAAAGGGGCAAAACACAGATTTTCTGGAAATCAAATTCAGTTTACTCATCGTGAAGTTGGACTTACTTCATGCCAGTGAAAATTGTTGACCATGCCTTCTGTTAGTCCGGAGAAAGTGCTCAAGTGAAAAACAACCACACTGTTCCTAACATGAGAGCTTATAAGAAATCATGTACAATTTGTTGTTGTTTAGCCTGTTATGTGCCAATTTTGATTTTGGGTGATATTTTCACGTATTACCTTTTGAACTGGATTTTTGTGGTGGGGAATGTGGCAGTTATCAATCTGAGAGGTGTAAAACCCATGAATTATAGCAGTTTGTTTTAATACAGAAGGCAGAAAAAATGTGTGACTTATGTAGTATGAGGTCAGTTATTAGATCTTTAAATCAGCCCACTAAGTACTTGGGAGATACAGCGCATGCTACATTACCTGTGTTAGTGAAATGTCTTACTGTGATAGGCCAGAAATATTCTTCCAATCTGGCCCAATTTGTACCACTTTAGTATTCAATATGACACTTTGCTTCACAAAACAAAGAAACAACAAGAATACTGGAAAATATTACCAAAAGAATACAAAGGAAAAGCAGAGGAATGCAATGAGCTTTCAATAAAACCTGTCTGGAAAAATGTGTTTCAAGGCATGAATTAAAACATGATTGATTTCTAATGGAGCAATCTCGTGACCATACTGACCAAGGGCCATAAAACTGTCTGGTCAATATAGGCTGATTCATGGATGATAAGCGGCAGATGGGAGCAGAGACATAAATGACTGCTGGGATGGAACCATGGACATATACAATCTCTCTGCCCCTGTGTGTGTATGTATGTGTGTGTGTAAAAGATGGATAGTGCTGCCAAGTCACTTGCTCTATGCAGGAACTAGTGGTTGTGGCGCTAAATATTGCCTGGCCAGACCTGGTGTTAATACAAAGACTAGAGCCAATTCATCTTCACTGACACTCACCCAATAGCACAGTAAATTACAGAGTGAGGGAGGGGGTGAGAGTAAAGAGGTAGAGTGAAGGAGAGAGATAGAGATGAGGGAAGGGAAGGGACAGAGCTGGTGAAGGAGAAAAAGAGAAGAGAGAGATGATGCAGAAAGGGGAGAGACTATACCCATCCATGTAGTTCACACAGCAACTTATAATGAATGCAACAGGATAGGTTTAACTTCATATATCATCAATATTAGAGGCAATGAACAGCAAGGGGTGCACAGATTTAATCATGCCTCCTGGATAATAATAAACCAATATTCCACGTGGCTAGGGATGAATATATCTGATAAGTAATGCTGAATGGACTATAATAGCCAGACAGAGAGTTAAAAAATACACTTTCTTGCTCCAAACCACTGCCAGCATCATTTTTTTTTTCATAACACGTATTTTCTGCATCATTGATGGAACAGAACCGGCCATAAAAGTACGCCTTGGCAGGAGGTGCTAGCACTAATAATGGATCCCCAACATGAAGGCCTCTTTGCCAGACACATAAACAGCGAAAAATTATGGACATCCACTTGGAGGGGCCAAATAAATCAAGCTCACCTCCGTTTCTTATCAGTGTTAAAACCTCTTCCCGCTCAATCAGTGGACAAAGTCTCAAGGAGCTGCCTGAGGAGATTGACCAGTCACAGTCTATACTACTGTTGTTTATAGGGTGAAAACTTTTATAAACTCGGTTCTAACCCAGTGAGCACAATTTTTAACATCTTGTGCTGTATAACGCGATATTGCAAGGAGGAAACCAGGAAAAAAACCTTTAATACAACTCAGTGTAATACAGACGACAGTATCCATCTATGGAAAAGAAGTAAAAACCTGATGATCAACAGGGCTTGGGTGCAAAACCTTTTGTCCTTTTCATCCATCATGGATTGCTTTCAGGTTACATCACAGACAGCTGTCAGTGGTTGATCGTTCATCTACTATAAACTAAAAGGTCACACCATCACAAAGGCTAAGTTGGAAACAGATTTTGAGTGCAGTGTTGGGATCAATAATCCAAGAAATTACTGCCCACGGTTTGCCGTCCCTACTCTCTCCATAGAACGTGATGGCTCATTTGGGCCGCCAAAACAGTTCTCCACTGAGCCGCGGTAGAGTGCTTAAGGATGGTGCAGAAGAATGAGTGTGTGTTCCATCATAAGAATTTGAGATTTTATGCAAATTGTTCGATAATTGCTAGTGAACTGTCAACTCCATCTGAAACACCTGCACTGCTAGCTCTGGTTGTGATTGTGGTGATAACTACAGGTGCTTTCTGCCGGTAATACACTTGGCTATTTTCAGCATAAAACCCTTATGAACCTTTTTCTATATTTGATACCAAGTGTCCCACAGTGGCAAAGTGTCCTTGAGCCTGGCACTAGAATTCTCTGAAAAGTGCGTCACCATGGCTAACCCTGGTCACTGATCCCTGCACTCTGAATGGGAGAGGCAGGACTAATTAGAGGACTAATTACCTTTGGGATAACACACACACACACACCTTCACACAGACACAAACACACACAGCCATTACAGTTGCTGTTGCAGACATGTTTTCCACATCTCAACATTTCCAACAGTAATAGACAACAAAATGAAACTTTTATGTGAAATGGCATATTGTCCTTTCACTGCTATTCCGATCTTTCTAGCCAATCATCTTTTCTAACTACCCGCTGAAGGTGTGTCCTATATGGCCAACACTGGCATCAGCTACTGGCAGCTAAAATGAATTTCTGTTTGCCGGAAGTACATTTCTGCAAAAACCAATGCAGCCAGCACGGCACCCACGTTTGAACGAAACTGGAGGACTCATGAACCGGTGTATTTGTATGTGTGTGCTGGGCAGCTGACCAATCTAGTGTTTTAATTGACCTGTGCAAAAACCTGGAGCTGGCGACGAACAGTGATATGTGCGAACTCAGGAAAGTATACAGGTAAATTACTTTTGACCAGTAAAAGGAGGGCTGGATGACATGGTCACAAAATCCATACTATGATGGTGTCACAATTACCTTGGTGATGGCACATGATAGTATTTTTAATACACAAATGCATTATTACCTTTCTTATACTGAGTCATTGTCAACCTATTTGTCTGATTAATTACAGTATTAGAAGACAACTTATGGGATTTAGACATTTATTTAGTGAAATTTTAATATATGGGTTATATATTGGATAATTAAAGATTTATAATGGCAACAGGATTCCCTTATGAAGTTGTTGGGAATTGAATTTGTTAGTAAACTGTTGTATTTACACACCAACAAGAGCAGCATTAGCATTTATTTGGGTTATGTTTCTAGCCATCTGATAGATGTAAGTCTAATATTCACTCTCCTTTTCACTCTGTTTTGGTCTCCACCAACAACTAGGAGAATATTTGGCTCTTCAACGGCCAAATGCTCTGCTGTGTGTTCCTTGCTAGTCACTATATTGGTCTGTTTGCCATTTTGGAGCTGGACAGATCATTAGAGCTTGATCTGAGGCATAAATAATGGCTATCAGTTTATTTTTAGCTGATACAGATCCATTCATAAATGTCGAGCTTGGCCTCGGTACCAATCCTTAAGACTTGCTTAGGACATCTCTGCCTTTCACATTACAGAGAATCATTTGATCTCTGCTAACATAAAGTACTGACTATTATAGCATGATTTTCCTCTCGCCAAAACCTGCATATTAGCTAAAACAACATAATACAAATGAAACCTTGCAGGCTATGAAAAAGAAGACAGTATAATAAACACCTGGATCACAAGTACTCCTCCTGACAATGCAGGTGCCCTGAGAGAGACAGAGGAAGATGCTTGGCTGTTGAACAAAGTTTTGGTTCGATCCCTTATGGAAACAACTAGTCTCTCATTTAGGCACCGCCAACCGTGCCAAATGATTCACATACTCATTAACAGCACAATGTGTGTGTGTGTGTTTATCAACTATGATTCAGTCCATGTAAGGAATCAGCCAAGTAATTATATGCTGTGTGCAAACAAACACACAGCCCCACCCCTACCGTACCCCCTCAACCCCCCACCCCTTTTTCTCACCTACCCTCCCTCCCTCCTTCTGTCTGTCTCTTGCATTTTCACAATGACTAATGAACACACACCACACACATAACTTGGAGGACACTGGATTGGCTTTCTTCAATTCTTGGGGATTTAACCTCAGTCATAATCCCAACCTGTGCCCTAAAAATGTTATATCTTATCTTGTGGGGACCAGAGTTTTGTCCCCACAATAATTCAAATACACACACAGTCTCCATATGCACAGAGATACTCTCCACACATATACACACACAGACACACACAAAGTCAGCCGTTACGAGAGCTGCCACAGGGAATAGAATGAAAATGAAAGGCGAGCGAGGGAGACGTGAGGAGAAAAAAAGGAAAAAAAATGAGGGAGGAAAGCCCATGAGGCAGAGGGAGATTCTCATCTTCACTGAAATCAGCTGATCCCTCCCTCCCTCTCTTCCTCCCTCCCTCCACTGCTACAGCTTTCTTTCTCGCATCTCTCTTTTTGTCTCTCCCTCCCTGTCCATCTCCCTCCTGGTCCTCTACCTCCCTCTTTCTCTTCCTCCCTCCTACCTTTATCTTTTTTCAACCAACCTCTTCTCCACTTCTCTCTCCACCTCCCACTCTCCCTCTCTACTTTCTCCTTGCCCTCCCCTTCCCTCTCTTCCTCTCTCTCTCCTACTCCCTCTTTTCTCTTTCTACCTCTCTCTTGGCTTTCACTCTTTCGTGTTATCACTCTCCCTGTATTCCACCTCCCTCATCCTCTCTCTGTCACAGTGGGAGACCTGCAGGCAGACAGAAGCAGCATACACTAATGTTACTATATTTGACAAGACACACACACACATATTCTCCTGCCACATGCACGACTGCACACACATATGGAAAAGAAAAAGAGGAGGTGGGGGCACAAACACACAAACATACACACACACACACCCAAAGACACACCGGAAAGACAGCCCTCAAGTGTACATGCGTGGATAAACACACACACACACACTGGCGCGTGCTGAGTGCAGGAATCACAAACATAGCGACACACAGAAGGGCTAGCGCGTGACGCCAGCAACCTAGCAGCGTTGTCTCTCTTTCTCTCTCTCTCACACACACACACTTCGTCTCCCTCCCTCCCTCTCTCTCTCTTTTTCACACACACACACACACACGCTGCGCCTCTCTCAAGACACACGGCAGCACTGAAGCCAGTGAGCAGGGCAGGCGTATCATTCATATAGGGAATAGATCGAAGAAAGGTTAGCTATCTCCATCCCTCTCCCTCTAAGGACCTTCCTCTCTTCCACTCCTCTTGTCTGGCTGCCTCGTTTTTCTACAATCCCTCATTTTTTTCTACACAATCCCTCCGTTTTCACAATTCATTGGTGGGTTGAGGAGAAGCTGGGAGGATTGTTTCTATGCAGAAAGCAGGATTATTCTTTCATTATTCATTTGACCAGGATCTTAAATGTATGGATTTCTTTACCTGAAACGGGTGACAGTTTTTCTTCGATGTTTAGTCCTGTGATTTTTACATTTTTAAATTTTTGAGATATTTTTTGGGGATGGCTGAAGGGCTTCTGTAGGCTGGTGTAGCTGAGATATTTGGTCAAAAGGTAGAGTCTGTTTGGTGTGGTTACCTCACTCAAACAAACATATTTCATTGTAACTGCTTCTCATCTCATTTTGTAGCATTAGAGATGTACTATGTCACACAAAGACAGAGACTTGCCTTTTTTTCTTTAACCAAACAAATGGGCAGTTTAAATGGGGCCAAGGTGCATGCTGTGAGGAGGCGGATGCTGAAAATATCAGCCGCAACACAACCTAGATACAACAGCATTCTTGGGAATTTTGGGCTGGTTTTGGGGCCAAAGCTTGCAGAGGTGGGCAGTGGGGAAGGTGAGGAAACATCAGTAGTTATTCACACACAAATATGGGCATTATGATTCACGCGAGGTTCAGTTTGACAGTATTCCATGATTTTTTAACAACTAAACACAAAAAGTGGATGGACAAACACAGCCATAATAATTTATGTGATAAAAAAGCCTAGGACCTTGGTAACATATATTACAATATTTGAAAATAACAATATACCCTGCGCTGGGCATAAACAGTAGATAAATCTGGTCTAAATGTCTGATAAAATGATGTTAAGGACAGTGCTATGTTTCATTACACACAAGCATGATTTATAAAATGAACTTACGTCTTTGTCACTTACCAGACATCTACGTGCAAATCTAACTGAACTACTGTTAATATACTGAGGTTATGTGGCTATTTTTTGGCACGGCTAATGTTTGAATTTACCAGGTTACTACCCACAGATATTATTTAAAAACATAAGTGTTGTTCAAACATGGCAGCCCATTTGTTTCGGTGAAAGCTGCTCACCCAGTGAAAATGCCTAAAAGTTCAGTAACTTCCAGCTTAGGGTTGTTGTTATCTAGATATGTCTGTATGTGACCTAATAGTTCAAATATTGAGATCTCTAACCAGTTTTGAATCTGCATAATGCTCCGACAAAAGTTTAACTGTTATTTGTTTTGTGATGGACATGTATGGTAAAAAAGCATCAGGCGTCATGTGACCTGTAGGTCCCAATTTGGCTGCCAAACCAAGCCTCACTGCTACTTTCATTGGTGGCATATGTCTGGGGTCTGGTGGAATCAATCACTGACACACAGTACCAAAATATAAGGAAGGCCAGAGTTAATACAGAGGTGTAACATCAGGGTGATCTGAGCTTAACTTCATTAACTTATATCCTAGATGTCTTCTGCTAAACCTCTCCTATTCAAAACAAGAGCAATTAATGGGATTTTCCTTGAAAAAAGCAGAAATCTGATGCAAGCAGCGGCAACTTCATGGACAAATTAATTTAACATAAAGATGGTTTCATCCAGTTTTACTTTGTCGATTCGGTAGCCAGACACATTTATTGCAGCAATAGTACTTACATTGCTAGTTTCTATCTTTTGTATCTCATTTCTTCTCCTGACCTTCACGGCATCTTGTAATTTCAATCAATTTGGTGTCCTGTTGGTTTCCCTGTCTGATGCACCCACCATGTAGTGTGTTGCTGTTTTCACTGCTAGACTAACCCTGTTTTAGAAGGTGTGACATAAGAGTGATTAACACCAAGAGCTGCATTGTGATTGACCCAGTGATGCACTGGACATGAGCCTCCACCTAATGTCCTCAAAACTGCGTGTGCCTCTACATTGGCTCAAATGAGCAGACCATCTGAATATTACTGAGAAATGTGATGCATTCTAACATGATCCCAGAAAACAATTATGATCGCTACAGTACCTTGGTTAGTACAGTAGTTTGACGTGTCTACTAATAACATGGCCAACACCTCAGACAAGTCTGACAGCTGAGCTGAAACTGCTCATGAAATAATTTCCAGTCACAGTCTCACACAGAGTGATGTTACTGATGCACTTAACCAAAGAACACATTTCAAAATCACACATATGACCCTTCTACTACTCTACTGAAACAACAACAGAAACATATTTTCTTCCAGCCTCTGCTGTCATACCAGTATATGTATGGAATATGACCTGTCCTCTATGTATGCACATGTATGTTTGTACATAATTAGTATGTTTTTGGACACATGCAACATCAGTGTGTGTGTGTTTATGTACAGTATGTGTCTGCATACCCACATGCACGTGTAACTATATATCTGAACATATTTTTGCACCATGTGCCTGTCAACACATATGTGGCTTTATTTGTCAAGCCATCGGCATGTGTTTAGGTGTGTGTGTGTGTGCATGTGTGTTATGTTGCCCCAGTCTCTCCCCCTCCTCTTTAAGAAAGCCATTAAAGATTGATTTAGGGAGCTTGGCTGCCTCTCTCTGCCTTTGTTAACAACCACACCTACACAGACAAACTTACACATGCTAACACACGAACATGCAACAGCAGGCATGCACTCATTATGACCTTTTATTCCTTTTTCCTCTCTGTTGTAAATTGATGGTTTGTTTTGTCAAACAATTTGACATTGATGGACCTGTAAAACAAGGATTAAACACCAGCCAAATGCTAATGTGTGTATGTGTGTGTGAGTATGTCCGCATGAAGATAAAGTTAAGCATAGAGCTGAAGGTGAATGATTGGGCTGTGGGTTAACAGCTGTGATGTCACTCATTCAGGGGCCACACACACCCACCCACCCACACACACACACACACACACACCTGCCTTCACACATGGATAATTGTCCTCTTGTGTGCAGGTGGATTTCAATTGGCTGCAAATTGAAATTCCAACCAATGATTTAAAACTATTAGTCAAGCCAGGTAGGCCTGTCTAGAAAGATGAAACACTCACAAGCAGGGCTTAAGTGGGCAAATCAGACAAAGAGGTGCACCTGCGTGGAAGTTCTGATCTCTCTCTTTCTCTCAGACACACACACACACTCCCTCCGCCCAGTACAACCCAGGTTCAACCTCTCTGTCAAGGTGTTTGGTTGTCTGTAGATGGAAGTGATTTATTGTTGATTAATAATGCCTGCTGTAGCACCAACATTACACTAAATAGCTAGGCTGTAGCACATCATGTGTGCATTCATTATGTACCTGAAGTAATCCTGTTTACTCATATACTCATGTCATTTACTTTGTCATGAGGGGAGCAATGACTAATGAGACTGCTAGAGATGGCTTTGTTAGATGGATAAAACACTTGTTTGTCTAGTTACTGTAAACAAGATTGATGGGCATTCACCAATCCAATATACCAATGGTTTATGTTCTTTTATTATTGACTTTGATGAAACCGGTGATCACAAGCGCAAAGATCAGCACGGAAATGGCTGCTAGATCACAGAGTAAATTTGTCAAGCATGAATGAAAGAAGATTACTGAGCCTTGCTGTTTACTATCAACAATCTCTGCCTGCATCGGAAACACATATAGGAGAAAACACAAACAATGACTGACCCCCTCACAGTTGGTGGTATCTGCGTATCTCAGCCCCCAGATTGTGTGGTTAAATTTACGAGAAATGCACATCGGGCTCTGCACAAGCCCTGCAACACCCTGCAGGTATAAATCAGCAACAGGGTGTGGGTGAAACAGTTAGTGGAATAAACAGAGAGAAAAATAGGATGGAAAGATGAGAGGATGTGATGAGACAGAGAGGGCCCAGGAGCAGGGAGGTGTTACAGTTCCCAACATGCAGGGCCTTGGACACCCAAGTATTTACACGTGTGTGTGTGTACAGATGTGTGCATGTGTGGATTTTAACTGCCCCCTCTGTCCGGGTCAAGTGGTAAAAAAAACTTTCCTGAGAATAGCCACGACGGGCAGGCTTGCCACAACACCACCCATTCAACATGATGGGAACTGATGGGTGAACAGTAATAAGAGTGACAGAGTGACCTTCCTGCTCCTCCAATACATCATTTAAAGGACAATTCCTGCATGATTGCACACATGATGGCATTCACCACATCCGTTGATCTATACTTGTTTTAACATTTCTGCCTTTCTCCTTGTATCTCTCCCATTCACTTCTTGGGTGGTAAAGGAAACAAAAGCCAGCAATCAATCAGTGTTATAAACCTAAACCTGATATAAGCTCGGTTCACCATTTTTCTATCCGAGTGCCGATTGAATGATTTTACTTTCTGCTCATAATGTAACACACTGCTTTCCAGCCAAACAGTTTTCCTCTCAAAATAAATCAAAATAAACATACACAAATCCATACAGATCATTTTGACAAATGGCCAACACCCCATGCAAACTGAGGCAACACTTACAGTCCCAAAGCTGGAAACAGGAATAAAAATTGATTTCAAACAGCCAGCGAAATATTTAATTTGATGAACAACAACAATGCAGTCATCTTGATGTGTGAGGACTGCTTTGTTAAATATTCGTGTATATAATGAAATGATAGCAAAAACGCTAAATCAGACTGGAACTGTCTGTTGATATCACTTCTGCTTTGCATATACACACATACAATAAATAATCTTATATTTACTACATGTTTTAAACAAAAACTGCTCCATTTTACAGTCTTGAAAAAGCGAAAAATAAATTCACCACCAACAAACCAAAAAGAAATGTGTACAGCTCAAAATTTGAAACAGAGGAAACCTTCCCAAATTCCTTGAGCTCCTTCATTTCTCATCTGCTCTTCTGAATTTTTCAAATGAAGCTTGTGTATACATTTGAAAGAACATCATTCAGTAGAGCCTGGCTAATGTGACTTTAATCACATGCAGGAAATCCATCTCGAATAATCCTCGGTACATGCCTCATTCTTTGTCAAGGAGGAAACAGAGGTAGGGAGAGGAGAGATAGGATAGAGAGATGGGAAGAGATGGGAATGTTGAATACTGAAAGATGAAGGTCATTAAGAAAGAAGACCAGAGGGATGAAGGAATAATGTCAGAAGAGGAGAGGAGGGAGTGAAAGCGTGCCATGAAGACGAATATGAAGACAGAATTGAAGCTAGAGATCAGACAAGTGTTTTATATTTTGCTCAGTGTCTGCTTGGTACTAATAGCAATAATGATAACACAAATAAGCGCCACTGGGTAGCACATACACAATCACACACTCAGCAACATACACACACCAAAACACTTGGGAGGCTGTGGAGGAGGAATTTTGTCTCCTGTTTACCATTACTTATTTTTACCTCCCTCCTTCTGGCATTTCCTGCCTCACTTCTATTTTTCCTTTTATCCTTTCATCACTGTCTCTTTCTACCTCCACGCTCTCTCTTATTTCACCTTATCCCCACTTCCTTCTCCTTCTCTCCTGTCCCCTCCTCCAGTTTCCTCTAACTGATATATAACCAGCAGTAAATAACTTGCAACTGACTACACATACCTGTCTGTCTACTTCATTTTAACTCCAGTCTATCATGGTTTTCTATTTCTTTTCTTTCCACATCCTTTATCTTCCTTCTGCTCTGGATTATATTTGGTTAGCATGCCTGAAAGCCCCAAGGTGGTACAGGTGCAAATTTACATAATCGCTGCACACGTTTCCACAAGTGCAAACACATACCTGAATGAACATTTCCTCCATTCAACTTAATGCCAAAATAGGCCGTGGAGAAAAGTGTGCAGCGTGTTTCTCCTCTGATTTTTCTTCCCAAACAGCTAACCATTGAACAACAACCTAATCTGATTAATTGCAATATTTCACACACTGCTGATTGGGTTTTGTTATTCTTTGGGAAAAGAACCGTCTACTTGTAGCCTCCAGCATTTTCAAAATTATACTGATTGGCCCAGGGGGGTGTGAGTCAACAACACGCATCCAAATCCTGTGGTGCTCGAGGTTTAACAAGTTTTCTCCCATGGTAATTTCCACTTGTGAAACCTATTTTTCACTGTAATGACTCAACAGTGACAAGAAGGCTCATCTTTTTCAATGCATGTGAGATATGTTTCATTACGCTGCTGTGAATGCTGTTGGAATAGGTCAATCTTTTTCCAACTTTTTCACCAAGAGAAAAGTGGTTTTGTCTCAGTTTATCCCTTACACGAAAACTACTCACAACCAATTCCATGTAATAGCCATTTACAGCCCCATAGTAGTAAAGAAAACAAAATAGAAAGAAACAAAATCATAACTAACTATCGACTAATAATATTATCAAAAATGTAATATTAAAAGACTATTATTTTGTCATTTTGACCCACCTTTTTAAATTTTTCAGAGCTGATAGTTTGTGGAATCAGTCAGATACCATGTCTTTAAAACCTCGGTATTTCAGGAACCTGATGTTCTCTCGGTGACGCCTTTGTTGTGTTTACTCGTGAAGCAACAGATTCAGCTCAAGTCAACTGTTACTTTGTTATTCAGCAAAAGAGCAAAAAGTTGTATTCTACAGTCTCCTGCCATTTGCAGCTGGCAACAAAGATAGTTTGGTGGTATCCTACAAAACACACAATGTCTCTTTCCATTATTCTTCCATTATGTCTTTCTTTTCCTCTTCAATCTACAGAATATTTTGCTTTTTATCTCTCCGTATCTGCCTCTATATTTCCCAGTTACTACTGTATCATTATCCTTCTCTCTCTACCTTTCCCCTCCATCTCTCTCTCTCTCCCCTCCCCTCTTCCTGTGTCATTCTTGCTTTGTCTCCCCCTCTCTGTGTCAGTCTTTGTGTGCCAGACAGTAGCAGTAGGGGGTCTGTCTGTCAGGAAAGGCAAACTGATTGTGTAAACTTCAAGACATACACATCTATTATTTATGCCTGTGAAATACCGGGGGCTGTTTGTGATGCCTGCACACATGCACAGGCAGCACACATAAACAACTAACATGGTAAATACACTCTAAACAGCGGAAATACACTTTTAATGTCTGCAGGATGACTTCTCTCAAACATGAAGCGCATACACAGCGTCCTGCTGCTTTAGCCTTCACAGCTGCTGGTGTATCGTATGTGTGTATGTGTATGTTAGTTTGTGTGGCTCTGTGTCAAAACACATTGATGAGTTTTGTAGGATTTGTAAACGTCTGGATAATACCAAATAGGAATCGTCTCTGTTTTGTTCATGCTTTTATATTGTGCCTGTCTGTCTGCTTGTCTCACCTCTGTCTTCTCTCTCTCCTCAGGTGTTCTGGTGTAGCTTTTACATAATTGCCACCCTTGTGGAGGCTGCAGGCATGGCGGCTTGACGCCCCATAGCCCGCCCCTCCGACAGAGGAAGGCTGCAGAACTCTGTGTACCCCCCCTGCGCCCCACAAAGAATGGCCTCTTTCCCATAGCGCTCCACCCACTTGGCCCAGACCCGGTGGTCGACAAAACAAAAAGCACATGGGCAGAGGAGGAGAAAAAATGGAAGATGAGAGAACTGACAAGAAGAGCGAATAACCCTCTGTTCTTACTCAACTCTGCCCTATTTTATTCCCATCTATTGTACTCCTAACTTCCTACATGAAAGGAGGAACACTGTCTGTTTGACAGCTGCTAATGTTAGCATAGCCCAGCACAAACACACACACACACACAAAGATGAGGGCAGTGACATGCTGTGTGTGCCAAAACCTCCAGTGAAATACTTACTTTATGTATTATGCAGCCAGCAGTCTGTAGGAACAAAAACAGTGTGAGGAGAGATTGACGGAGGAGAAACCTACGAATTGTTGTCTGCCTTTCCTTTCCTCTGTTACCACTTTTTCCTTTCTTTCATTTTCTATCCCCATTTACCTTTTTTTGCTTCCTTTCCCTTCCTTCCTTTCCTTTCCTTTTTTCTTCTACATATCTCTTGTCATATTTCCTCTTCTTTCTCATAACTCACTTCCTTTCTTCCCTTTTTCACCATCTCTCCTTCCCTCTTTCCTTTTCTCATCCTGTTTCCCTGTCTCTTTCAGCCTGTTTCTCTCCTTCCATCTCATACCATGGGTACACTGAGTCAAAACAAAAATCCATCAGAAGTCGGGTGCTTTGTAGCTTGAATCGACAGCTGTATGCATGCGATAATGTGTGTGTGCTGTGGATGGGCAATGATGGAGTGGATGGATCCTACTCTCTCTGAAGTTCAGACACTTCCTCTGCTATTAGGCAAACTAGAGAGCCTGCTCTCTGCATCATTTCTCTCCTTTGTTGTATACATCAATAGGACCTAGGCACACATGAACACATGTTGCATGCTCTGCAGAAATTGTCTCCTGCTGGAGAGGTATTGTTTTCAGGGTGTCTGGCAAAAACGCCCCACAAACTGCTTTCGTAACACTGAGGGACACTAAATAACAGGGCAACATAGCGTCTGTCAGAACCTCCACACACCCACAGCACCTCTAAGTCGATATATACACTCCTAGGGCGCTCAAGCCTTCCTATGTCCCTACCTCATACCTCTTCCTTTTTTCTCTTTACCTGTCCTCTACCTTTTCTTCATCTGTCTCTCATCTCTGCATTAAATTCAGTTCAATTGCTCCATTATCTGCCTCAGTTTCCCTCTCTCGAATATTATTCATTAAGCTTTATCACCATATGTATTACATTAACAATATTGCTTATGCCTTTTAGGAACATCAGATCTTCTCTGTCAGTCATTGATAACTCTACCTCAGTCTTCAATGCAATTGGGTTATTGGCATAAATGTAACACAGTACTGCCAAACACTCTCTGTCTCACTAGGTCACTATACTTTATTGACACAAAAAACCTGCACTATTAGGTGTTTCTCTCTCTCCTTTGCTTAGTCCTGTCTCTCTGTTTCTCTCCTTAAGCTTAGAAGCTCTCTGATCTCTGCAGCACACTTTCATACACACACTCATACAAACACATCCTGAGTCCTGGAAGATGCATATAATAGGAGTAGAAAGGGTAACCATCCCATCAAATCAGACAAAGGAATATTTGAATTACTACAGGCGCTGAGAATCAATACGTTATGGATGTGTTTCCATCCATAGCCAATGATTCGTTTAGAAATGATATTTGACAAGCGGACTTTCAAAATATGTTTCCAACCAACTGCCATACTAATTCTGTACAAACTTTTGAAATGTCCGCAAACTCAAAGGCTCACCATAGGCTGCAGCAAATAGCCCTCTATTCTTGACAGAAACAGATCGAAAGAAAAAATGGAAGAGTCTTGAAGTGTTCAGTATTCTTCAGTGTGTCAGTCTTTGGTCATATTTCAATAATGACACACAATGATGGAGTTCATATTCTCATGGGACAGAAAGTGATATGATATCTCTGAAAGGTTGTGGAGATGTTTATGGGTCATTTGGTATTGTGGATGAAAGATAAATAAATGTATTGCTCTCATCACAGTTCATTGCATAATTTCTTTCACTAAAATGTCTATATAAATCCATTGGCTTTGTGATTGGTAGATTGTTTTAGCCAATCTGAAAACTGGGAATTGTTTCCAAAAACTAAAATGAAAAATGGTCTAAAGGAATAAAAGTGACAGAGAAAAGACAACAAGTTTGAAAGAGTGCAAACTAGAGGGTGTAGGATATAAAGTGTGGTGACAGAAAGAGTGAAGCAGAGGAAGTGAGAAAAAAGACGAAAACAGTGGGGGTGGAGAGGGAGGAGGAGAGAGATGCAAATCAAGGAAGCGTAGTGAAGAGAAGACAGTGAGGAAGACAGGATGAAGGAGGGAGGTGAGAGAGGGAGACAGAGGTCTATGAGCAACACAGAGACCATATAGTTGCCTCAGGCCTCCACGATCCCAGCAGACTGTCTCATCTGACACAACACACATTTGCACACACAAGCGAGCATGAATTCATTCCTGCTTGCACACACATCTTTCACTGTAGCTTATCTGGTCATGCAGTGTAATGCTGTGTGTGTGTGTGTTTATGCTCATGATTGCAGTCCCAAACCAGCCCACAGGTCAACATTACGCAGCGTCTAATCAAAAGTGACAGTGACGGAGAGAGGAGTAAAAGCGGTGAGTTGGCTTTGAATGGGTAATATATACCAGCGAGTTAGAACATTTGGTCTGGAATGGAGCCATAATACAGTGACTAAGGTTAGCGTTATGCCTGGAGTACAGCATATTACAGTGCAGTGACTAAGGAAAGAAGCATTAGGTTTGGAACAGAGCCACAACAGGGCTAAACTAGTGTATCACGGTGAAAGCTAACTTTTTGTCTGCCTGCAGCAGCTATCAGGTGGTTAAATCAGCTGTCGAACAAGCTAATTTCATTTAACTCTTTGAATGCTGGTCAGCTGTGAGGATAGATTAGATTCGTACCTCGTGGCACTTTTTGACCCTGCTGAGCTGTTGGGTTTGGCATGAAGCCACAACAGTGTGATAGAGTGTGTGTGTACACTGTGTGCAGCAGTAGGTTTGGTGGGCCTGTTCCTTTCACATCATTATGGGACAGGTTAAATAGAAACTAGAATGACTTATTTGGCTAACAATCTATAGCTGGTAAATTGAGTATGTGTCGATAGCTTTTAATGTAACTGCTAGTTATTTCAAGGCGTGAGGGATCAAAGGTACAAAAACACGAATTCCACTATTGTGCTCTTTAATTTTCATAACCAATACGTTTTCCCTCTCTTCTACACTGGTTTTATAGAATCAATCTTACTGGGAACACCGAAATACTATCTTCTGCAGAGCACTGGCTCTGACCCTGACCTCCTTAGTGGATGAATTAAAAGTATGGTTGTTGTGGTGATTTTACGTCAGCGGCTTATTTCGAGCATCATGTGTAAAGATTTCCACTGCTGAGGTGACCTTGCATTAGCTCAAAGCTGTACCACGATGCATGCAGAAAAATACATGCTCATGCCTGTAAGCATGGTATTGCTAGACTTATTTTTCCCTTCTCTCTTTTTTTGACCACAGTTTAGTTTGGTGCAGGTACAACAGGAATGTGCAAAGTTTAAGCACACAAACACACGGTCCTAGCCCACTTTCAAGGACATTGGCAGGATAAATCAGGATAATCCTCTCGCCACAAACAGCACCACTCAGTTCAACAGAATGATACTGATTACACTCCAAAGCAAGTTCAGTATGGATCGACATGAAGCCATTAATACGATGATCATATGGCCATTCTGACAGAAAAAGTACTTTACTCACCAAGTAATCATGGAAAATGGCTGATAATGGTTCCAGGATAATATATGCATTGAGATATGCTTTCGATTTGTCTTAGTGAACACTCCACCCAAACCTCTGAAAAAGGGCATCAATTAGCAAGATAAGAGATCTCGATACTATACAACCAGGTGTAATATAAAGGATTAAAAGCTCCTTCTTTACACATATCTATCTATCTATCTAATATCTATCTATACTTAGTTTACAACACTTAAAACAACAAAATAATCAACTAAAAACTCATAAAACAATGGTTTAAAACTACAGTGTGACAACTGTCTCATATATTGTGTGTATGAGTCTGTGTGTCTTTTGGATCAATAAATAAATGTCTATCCATCCTTCTGAGGAATGAGTGGGCATACATTAACGACCTGTCGAGATCAAGGCAGAATCTATTCTATTCTAGTCACATTGATGTGGATGTGGCATCAAAAGCCAGACGTCCTCATCTTCACTTCAAATTCTGGATGTATTACGACCTCAGACTGATGCCCAGTTGCATGGTTAGTAGAAACATTGCAACATCCATCAAAGAGATGGTGTTAACAGTGGAATCTGTAACTGGTATTTACTAAGATAAGCTTCAGAAGTTATGCTTTACTGATAATTTGTTTTCCATCACTTCTTTCCTTTGTTTCAATCCTTATCTCTTCCTCTCTTTGTGCTACCTGTGACTCCTGCTAATTAATAGCCACTATCACAAAAACAATGTCATTGCATGCCACACATTCCCATGGGCCATACTGTTGTGTGTACGAGTGTGTGTGTCACTACAAATTGATACAGATTGCATGAATTAAAGAGGTAGATCAGCCTACACATTACCCACTCACCCCTCCAAGTCAAAAATAATGATTCTGTCTCGCTGATGCAGAATTCATGAGAAATGGACAGAGAGAGACTGAGATGAGTAGGTGGGAGAAAAATGGAAGATGAGAGAGGGGCAGAAATGCTACAGAGGAAGAAGAGGAGAAGACAGAAACAGGGAGAATAATTGGATGTAATCTCTTAGGGAGAAGAAATAATGTATAAAAATCAAGACTTAGGAAAATTCTGTGCCTCTCAGCCTCCTCATCACATTGTCAGCAGGGTACAGCCTAAACCCCAACACCCTGTTCCTGCTTGTCGTCAACTGCTGTATGTGTGTTTGTGTGTGCGCGTGCAGCCGCGGTTCCTGTGTGTGAGTAAAGCATTGCTCTCAGTTATATACATGGAGTCATGCAGAGAGGTTGTGCGCGTGACAGGAAGCGATAATGTGGTTAGGTACAGGATTTGATGTGAACCAAAAACTTCTTTCCCTATGCCTCCTCTCTTCTCTTTAACATCATCTACAACACTTGGTTGCTACGGTAACACAACATTACATTGTCAATGTTGAAATTATATGGTGGATATTGATATTATATGTGTATGTGTTTTGTGTATGCATTTATACTTTTTATACCAAGACAGAAAAAGCCATGTATCTAGTGAGTCAGTATACTGCCTAAGTGTACATAGAATTCAAACTCACACACACACTGGCCAACTATTTTCCATCCAGCTAACTAAATGATATCTCAGGTTACAGTGGAGATCAGACATGTAACAGCCTCTGACAATTACAGAAGCATAGCTGCAGACAAACAGGCTCGACCATGTGTTGATGTAACACATCATATACACAAAGATACGTCTTCTACATCCATATCTGTCTCCCAGTCATCACTTACTTAAATACCTCACTCCAAGTAAACCAAACTGAAGCCAAAATGTAACTATAAATACCATGTGCACAAAATGTATTATGTTATCAGCAAAATACCACCTTTGTGCTGCTGTAGGGCACTTCATTGATGTATGGAAATCTTGAGAAGACTGGCCAGTGTGTATTTATAATATCAAGCTTTATGTACTACAACATGTTGGATTATTTGACAACTAAAATAAGCTAAATGATAAGCAATTAAGTAAACTAAGTATCTCAATGATAATGCTGCAGCTATCCATTGTTTCATTATGAATTAACCTGACAATTTTTTTGTCAATTAATTGATTAATCATTTAATCCAGAGAAAGTCAGAATATAATTGAAGATTTGTTTTACCCAAACATCAAATATATTAAATTAACAATGAAATAAGACAAAAAAAGCTGCAACCAGCAAATGTCTCATGTTAATTAATCGAAACATGTTAAGTACAGCTATTGAATATATACATTTTTGCTAGACAGCAGGTTTCCGGACATTCAGGGGTTGTTATCTATTGTAATGTTGTATCGGGCGCAGGAGTCAGCTCTAAACTCTGTGCTGTTGCAGCAGCAGTGATTTACGTCGAACTCTCTGCACAAACTCACGTAAAACATTAAAGAGTTAAGAAATACAGGCGAGTGAGTCTGTCGCATGGAGGACAACTGGTCGTTCTAGTAACAAGATAGCACCGAGTCTGCTGCTTGCATGGAAAACAACTTGGCCCTGGTAACATCGGCTGAGCTCAGTAACAGAAGTGGCTGTGGTGATGACATCGTGCTGGGTCCAGTGTCACCTAGGGGCCCCTGGATATAAACTTACAGACAGCTATGAGGCCCCCCAGAGCTGTTGAGCCTGGGTGCCTTGGAGACACTGTCAAACATCTTAGGTCATCGATACCCAGTACTTTAATCTCCCGCCTTTAGGTTTTGTGCCCATGAGGGTGACAAGCGGTGAAATGACACCATAATCCTGAACTGAAAAGCAGGAGATACTGGGACAACCATGGCTATATGTATAAGGTCCAGGTGAGCAGTCTGTCTTGTTTACACCCTTATGAATATGAACACACACAGTGCACAAATATAGCGGACAATTAATTGTCCTATTCAAAGTGCCAGGACTAATGCTTCATTTCCAGCTTTTGAAAGCTTCAAACACCCGTGAATACACACACACACACACACACACACACACACACACACACACACACACACACACACATCTGGACTAAACAGTATTGTAGTGGCCACCATTAACTAAAGAAAGAAGAAAGAAAAATATCTTCATCCTTCGTTCCAGTGTGCTTATTATCCTTTAAATAATATCAAAATGATGAAGACACAAGACAGCAAAAATTCTAATAGTCTACTTAAAATTTTCTACAATGTTATTCCAAGACTTAACTTATCGTTAATATTGTTCAATCTTAGGCTGTGGACTGTACATTTCTCACGACTGTCACTTCTGACAAACAGAATAGTTCTTTATTAACGAAACAGGACAGACTGCTCACCTGGACCTTTATCACGTTATGTGTCACATTTGGTATCAGATTAATCTGATCATTCAAGTTTGCTCTACATATGCAACTTGCACTAACAGTGCATTATAGTATCATATTTTTCATTATATAATGCACAGTATATTCAGCACACAGTACTATGAGTCTATCTATAGTCTCTATTTTTCTGTGTTATATTTATTCTTATACCTTATTTAGTCTATCTATCTATCTATCAAGATGGGGTGTTGGGCATCTGATGCGCCCATTACTGCTATAAGGATTTGCCTCAAGTCTTCAATCAAAGAGGAACATCTTGTTGCATTTAATGCCATGTCTTAGTTTGTTTCCCATTGCTGAGAACACTGCCAGCCTACATTTGCCCAAAATGTCAACACTTTTACGGCATGTGTTTGGGGATGTATAAGATTCAGTCTGAAGTCTGTTTGGGCTGAATTAAACCACACAGAACCACTCAAACTTATTTGACTGAACCTCCCATCTTCCTCGACTATGGCTGAACATTTTCCTTCTGGTTTGCGGCTGTGTGGGCGCTACAGCAGAGGATTTTGAACAACTAAAATAGTAAAAACAACAACCACCTCTCCGAGCAGCTAAAACCACTCATAAATGTTGGAAGATAGGCTTCAGTGCTGAGGGAGGGAGGGTGGGAGGGGGTGAGGGTGAGTTATAGTGTACAGTAGTGGAGGGAGTAAGAGAGGAGAGGGGCAGCGATGAGGAAAGAGGAAAGGAAGAGTGAGAGGGAGAAGAGGAATACCTTTGCATGATAGAGCCCATATCGCAGACTGCGAGAGATGAATGGTGCACAAACACGACCGCAATTTAAAATCTGACATGATGTGAGGGAGAAGCAGCAAAATAAACACAGTTCTCTCTCTATAACCATGCTTCTATCTCTGAGCTACATTGTCCTCACAAATATCCTGCAATACTGTACCTATTCAAACCTGTTAAGGGAAATTCACAGCCACTGTGCAGCAAAATCCTTCTAGACTCCTACTGAGCCTCTGCAGTGAAATATCGTCCTCCTAAAGTATTTCCACTACAAAGTAAGACAGCACCGGACGCTTCAGGATACTTTAAAATCTCTCCTTTCATCCATTTATGAAGTGGAGTTAATTTTTTCCCAGAGATTAGGATTATACTGTAAATGGAGCAGAGAGGATAATGGATACAGGAACAGGAGAGAGTTCACACACTGTGATCTTTCTCATGAGTCTTTTTTTTTTTCCTGAACATTTTTAGTTGAGAATTTCAAAATGGGACAGCATCGTGGTTTAGGGAGGTCATGTTCTGTCTGGCAGGTAAAAACTGTCTTAGAAAAGATGCTATTTGTAGACTGTTGTCAGTGTGTATTTTCAGAAAGATACAATGGTGTTTCCAGAGGTTTGCACAAAGTGTTACATAACAAAAATTTCCATGGACACTTTTAACTTTCAAGTAACAAGGATAAGTGAGATAAATACCAGATGAATCTCTAAATATTCATTCTTTGCACAAAAGGTTTTTATTGCCACGTTTGATCTTAAATAAGATACATTAGATACATTATTATACAAAAAATCAAAATCTTGCTTTCAAAGAAATGACTGCTCGTGCAATTCTGAAATTGCACTGATTTTAATTCCGTATTATTAGACATTTTGACATGTCACAACAGGAAAAGTAAGGGTGTAAATTAATGATGGCTGGTTTCAGGGTCCTCATATTGTGCATGCTGGCTGTCACACTGTCATGGCTTACTGTGACAGTTGAACAAAGCCATTGTTGTTGCCATTTTATTAGTAACATTAGCAACACCTGTGCTTTTATGAGAAATTAAAATGCCTGCTGTGAAAAAAGCCGATGTAGATACAGGATCGTTTTTTGATTTTTTCCAAAAAAGAAAAATACAGACAGGCCTGAAGTGATTTTTTTTGCCAAAGGATCACAGTAAAAAACTGCAGTTGCAATACTGGTCCAAGAAGTCACAACCAGACAAGTTTCTAAAATTATTCTGTACTTTCCATTCTGAATGCATTGCTCTTCATTTATCATTAATCAGGCTGAAGTTCACCATCTTTTATGCGGTAAAACTTATTCTCACTATTTACAACCAGTTTAAAGGGAATGAAACATCATTCTAATGTCATAGATAAAGCATCTTCTCAACTCTCTGCACCATTACAAACTTCATATTTATCAGTGATGAGATACAAAGGCCCCGAGAAAAATCAAGTTACTTTAAAGAAATATGATTTTCATCATGCATTCACTTTTTCTTCTGATGTCAATTTCATTCATTTCATATTTGTCTTGATGTCTTGTTATTATTACATCTCACACAGTGGACTGGCCAGTAAAGGGCTATTTCACAGAGTTTCATCACATTCAGCACCAGGCGGCCAGCACATGTGATGAAAGGGGATTCAGTTTTGATTATGAGAGAGGAAGGAGGGAGAAAATGAGAAAGAAAACAAATGTAGAGAAAAACAGATGGACTGAGACAGAGAGAAAATACAGCAACAGGGAGTGGGTGAGACATAGTGTGACAAAAGGCAATGGCACACTGAGAAGCAGATGCTAATAATATGCAGATGATGCAAGTGATGAAATCTGCTGGTGAAGCAAAGAGTCTTGTCAGAAAGTAAAAAGTGCTGCGTATGTGTCTAGTGTTGAGACAGAGTAGTTTTCTTAATATCACGCTTTGTTGGTGCTTAACGCACTCACACGCACAAGCATATGCCCACACGCACACACATATTCACACATACACAGAGCGATAAAGCATAAGTTGTGCTGATAAGCCACTGGATGGAAACAAAGTCAGCCACTGTAACGAGACACTGAGGGAATACAGAGCAGTGCCGAGAGACTAGTAGAGAAAGAAAATGAGAGAGATAAAGAGACTCAAGTGGGAGAAAGAGAATTACAGAATGAACAGAGAAGGACAGACAGATGCAAAGAAAGACAGGCAGAGAAGCAAATAAAAATGACAAAAAATGAGAAGAATTGATAGATCCAAATGAAGACAGAAAAGAAACCAAAAAAATTACAGACAGAAGGAAAAAATGTTCCCTAGAAACAGAGCAAAACACAAACAGCCAGAAAAAGTTGAAACAGAATGAAAAGAGGAAGGATGAAACCAGAGAAAGAAACAGAGATAATGACTGGAAATGGTGAAATGACTGTAGTCTGCAGGATAACAATGAATTGAAAATGAAATAAAACAGAAGGGATTTCCCTCACAAGCCTCACTAAAGAGAGACTGCTGTGAGATGCTCACAAACACTCACACAAAAAGACAAAGAAAAAGACAAAGACAGACACACTCACATAAGCACAAAAGAAAACTCACAAGTACAGCTTTTTTTTTCTGAAAAGCAATGACGTGACTCTGCAGAATAGACTGCTGCCATGGAAATACCAGCTAGTAGTAGAGTAGGCTAGACTCTCTCTCTCTCTCTCTCACACACACACACACACACACACACACACACACACACACACACATACAGACAAAGAATTAATACAACTAGTCTGGCCATGTTTTGGCTCTGCTGTGATTTTTCAGGCAGAATGTGGCTGACGTTGGCAGGACTGTTCAGTTTTCATAGCAGGAATCAGAAATTTGTTTTGATGAAAAAAAAACCTGGTCATTTCAGTCAGACAAACAGCGAAGAATCAGACCCACTGTGCAGTTTCTTGAAGTTTAAACATCCATGAAAACATCCGTTCTGTGGCACAAAATGGTGGAAATGGAAATTTCCTGTGTAATTCCAGCATTTAAATAGCATATGAAAACCGCCTCTGGCACAGGAAGGTGTTTTAGTAGGACTGAGCTGCTGTGTTCTCCCTCTTTCTGTCTATGTTTTGCTTTCTTTTTCCCCACTCTCTTGAATCTTCCCATGAATCTGGGCATCTTTTCTTCATAAGGCTCAGTGACAGTAGAATAGCTGTTGTTTCACCCCCTGCTTCTAGCATAGATCTAACAAAATTCACAGCAATGAATTGGTTGAATGACTGATTGATTGACAGACTATTTCACGGACAGTTAGTTTGACCACGTGCTTGACAGTCCCAATGACAAAATGATTCTTCTGCTTAACTTCTAATTATAATTTCCACTTAAAACTACTCCATCATCTTTGACAATCTGTTCATTTTCACACTTCCCCTCCAGTCTCTCTGCTGTACTCATCACTAAATGATAATTCCCAGGAAGAACTAAATAACTGTTTTTTCTTCTCTTCTCTCCTAACCTCCTAATCTTCCTCCTTCAGTCTTCCTCTGTGTCCTCTGCCTCCTGGCGGCGCTGCTGCCGCCGGCCTCCTCCTGCCCTCCTCCCTGTCACTGCTCCTCAGATGGCCTGGTGGTAGACTGCGGGGGCCGGGGTCTCTCCTCCCTGCCTCCTCTGCACCTCCTGCCTCCGGGGAGCCGCTCCTTCCTGCTAGCCAACAACAAGCTTGCCTCGCTGGGAGCCTCTGCCTTCGCTAACCTCTCCTTTCTGGAGGTCTGAAGCCCATTGCTTATTGACATCAGTGAAGTTTGTCTTTGCCTCACAGTAGAACATATTGTAGGTTGTTGTCACGTTGTTTTTTGCCATGGCATGTGCAGTGTTTTCTTCACTGACCTTGCACCCTGAATTTGAAATGAAACTGTACGGTGAGTCTCATATTGATCAAACTGCAGACAACCTCTGCTCTCAGTCTGAAAAGTTAAGGAAAGTTGACATTTTCAAGGTTTTGCAGGACTGCTCACCATTAGCATATTGTCTGCAAAGCCAGCCAGCTTGGTATTTAAAGTATAACAGCTAAAAATGATGGATAGTTACTGTACCTGCCAAAAAGTCTGGGCAAATACAACCTCATCAGTTACAACCTCTGGCTGCCTTTTACGTCCAGTCTTGAATACTGCTACTGTTTGTTATTAGCACTATGCATTATCAGATATAATGGATTGTGTCAATTCACTGTCAGTGCTTAATGTATAGTGAATTTGTCATTTTATCTGTTAATTTGCTCATTCTTAAAAATTTCCTTCAAGAAAATATACAGTGCTGTGTATCACTGCATATGAACCTTTTCAGGAAGAATATTCCAAAGGCCAACTTCCTAATTAGCTGAACCGAAAGATATTTTATCTCCACACTACTAGAAATGTATCTATTGTAAAACTGTAAAAACTAAGTTTATAGACCTGCATTCGGACTACTTGTTACATTTATGATATATGTAGATTTTTACATTTTACACCCACTGCACTCGACGTGAGTTACTCTGAACAGTTTCACATTTAAGTACATTTTTAAGTATGTCTAACAATCATGCAAGTGTGTACTATCCTTTGTGTATTTTAGGAGCTGGACCTCTCCAATAACTACCTAGATAATTTACCAGCTGGATTATTCAGAGATATGTCCAACCTGACGAGACTGACTCTGCACAACAACTCACTAACAGTAATGGACAGAGACCTCTTCCAGGTAAGCCTGTACATGGTACAATCTATAGTAGAGCTCAACAACAACACTAAACAGCCATATTTCAGCTAAGATCCTGTTTTAGCTGAAATAATATGTATATATCACATATGCAAAATTTTGTACTGTAATTCATGAAAGAATTCCTCACAAAATTCATGTAACGTGCACGTTTTACATGTATTGGGAAATATTCCATTAAAATAGTCAATCTACCAAAGCACTATGTGTACAGTGCTGATACACTGTTTCAACTCCTGGGTGAGGCTAAACAGACTCTGTATAGGAGTAGAGCCAACCTGAGCAGATATGCTGACATGACTGGGCTCCCATCCAGGTGGTAAATTAGTAATAAACCATTTGCTCAACACTTTCATCCACTTTTATCTCGACCAAAGCAGTCTGTAGGATGAGCTCATGTCATGGCTTCTCTTGGGACCCTTTATTAAACAAGATTAGCCCGTCAAGTGATGCTAGCTGTGCCTCTTGGAATCAAAGACAGAAGGTAATAATTCAAACAGGGGTATTGGGAAAAGAGACAGAATATCCCTGTACTGTCCATATCACACTGTACGAGCAAAGAAGGCGAAATGCTAAAACAGTCTTGATGTTTCCACAGGGTTTGGGGGGTCTTCAGAGTTTGGATCTGTCCCTGAACGGACTGTCCTCTGTTCCACTGGGGCTACTGGACGAGCTGCAGAGCCTCAGGTAGACACATATCTGCACAAACTCTTTTACACTGACATGCTTTTTATCCAATGTTCCTTTACAGACTTCCACAGAAACACAAGCGTATGATGACAATCTCAGATTATAAACATTATAATAATCCTACAATGAGAAGGTCAAAGGCTGTGGGCCAGAGTAACAGTCCATAGCACAATGCGATACAACAATAATGTAAGGAAGAACTGTTTTTTGAGAGCCAGTGGAATGATTAGAAGAGAATGACTGTAATGTAATTTAATAAATACCAAGAGTGCGATTTGAGGATGTTAAAAAGAAGAATTTTAAGCCTACAGAGTTAGATGGAAATGATAATTATTACCCAGTAGTGCATGTTAGTGGCTGCTGTTGCCATCAGTTGCTTTTTAAATCAGTACCACAAAGGTAAATTCTCCTCTTTTGTTGGGAGTCAGGAGAATAAATTAATTTCACTCTAAATATTCCATAGGTGGCTGTCTCTAGCAGGCAACAGGCTTCATGGTTTGGAGAGAGCAGCGTTTGAGCCCCTTGCCAACCTCCAACACCTGGAACTGGGACACAACCCCTGGGAATGTGACTGCAACCTCCGCGATTTCAAACACTGGATGGAGTGGCTGCTGTACAGAGGTGGATGTTTGATTTGTGTGACTTTGAAAGGGTGTGTTTGAATTATTTGAATTAGGGGATAGGACAAGAGGGCAAAGAAGGCATGAAGTAGTGGGCGGAAACTAGAGAATGCTAGTTTACCTCAGAGATAGATGAGGCTAGGTGTATGTTTCTATTCGTGCATCCCTGTGCATCTAGCTGCAAAATATAATTGCATCAGTGTGTGAATGCACATAACCATTCTTATTGTGTGTTTCTGTGTACTGTGTGTGTTACCCACGTGTCTCTGCAGGCTGTTAGTACATCAGATAACCACAGCTGCTCTCTGCTCTCTCTTCATGTGTAAAAATCTACATTCACCTCAGCGCCTCGAGCCTCAGCTGCCCCGCTAATGAAGCATCTCTTCTCTTTTCTGCTCCATTCTCCTCTCTGCTTCATTCCGCTCTCTTCTGCTTTGCTGGGCCCTACTCTCCAGCTCAGTTCAGTACACTTCAGACGGAGACTGACACACGGCGGACGTGATAATTTAATAATCATCAGAGCAGCAGAGAAAATTACAAGGAGACGTTTCATCGTTGAACATGAGACCATGACAGTATCTGTTAAAAGGGTAGATGATGCACGATATGTGTTATAGAAAATAAGGCAAAGTGCCGAACAAGTGTGAAAAGCTTGGTGACAGCAGCCCATGTTGACTTCTATCTGCTTCAAACCACTGCAAGCACACACAGCTGGGATATTTGGAGATATTTGGAGAGAGAGCGCTGTGTTTGCTGAAGGGATTCTTTTGTCACACGCTGAGATAAAAGCATCTGCAGGCTAAATACCACTTTCCTCATTCTGTCTTTCTATTATCCTCCGCCTTCATCTCATTGTTTCTGATGATTAACATATCTCAGGGCGCAGACCAGTGGTTTTCTAACACGTGACCTTGAGACGAATACTGTATGTGGAGACAAACGCAGCATGTGATGATAACAAAGTAGATTCCCCACCCCTCCTGCCGCTTGTGGGAATTAGTGACTCAGATATTTCTCTCTTCCAAACACACTAGAGCTCTGCTGAAGCTAGGCATGTCATCTCTTGAATTATAGAAGGGCTTAGTTGAGGCTATCTCCAACTTAGTGTAGAGGGCACAGCAAACTCTGTGTGTGTGTTAAGTGATTCATGACTCATCCTAGTGTTGGCACAGCCACCTCCCTCTCTGTCTTTTCCTCTCTCTCAGTTAATTGGTAGTGCTTAACAGGCATAAGGCATTTCATAAATGACCTCTCCATGTCCTCCTGTCTCTGCACCTCTTTCTCTCTCCTCCAGGGGGGAAGGTGGACGCGGTGGAGTGCACACTACCAAAGGATCTGCGTGGGCGAGACATCCGTGGCGTTCCAGTGGAAATGTTCAACTACTGCCTCCAACTCGAAGATGAGAATGGAGGAGAGGATTCCCGTTCCGGACAAAGAGGCGTTCCTCCCTGTAGCAGGAATGCTCTTAACCCCAGCGGGGCGACACCAATTTCTGACAACACTGGTGACGACTCCTCTTCAAACACAGGAGGAGGAGGAGGAGGCGGAGGTGGGGAGGCCCAGTCGGATTGTGTGCGCGCCCGTTACCGACCCGTGAGTGTGCGCCGTGCCATTGGCACGGTGGTGATTGCGGGCGTGGTTTGCGGCATTGTTTGTATCATGATGGTTGCGGCCGCAGCGTATGGCTGCATCTATGCCTCCCTGATGGCCAAATACCAGAGAGAGCTGAAGAAGAGGCAGCCGCTGATGGGAGATGGAGAGGCAGACGGAGAGGATAGGGAGGAGAAACAGATCTCCTCTGTGGCCTAGAGGAGTGATGGGACGGGGGAGGGTTGGCATGTCAATGGGTGAAGGTTGGAAGGGCGAAAATTTAAAGGGCTCAAAGAGGAGAGAGATGGAAGAGTTTGTTTTATGCACACAGACAGTTATGGTATCTCTCCCTCTGACTCTCAAACTGACACCTTTCTCCCACTTTCTGTCTTCCTTTCTTCGTCCTCTTTCTATTTTTGTCCTTCTCCCTCTCTGTCCCTCCCCCTAACACACTCCCTCACACACATACCTTATCTGTTCCCTGATTTTCTCTTCCATTTGGAGCCCTTCTCACTGCAGTATTTGCTACCAATCATCCCTCCAACTCGCCTACCAACCACCTACTGCTGCTGTTGGCTGCTGCTGAATTTACCATTCTATTGGCTGAGTGAAATGGTACTCTCTCTTGTATGACACATATCATTTAAGCTGTTATAAGATACTTGTGGTGTACGGTCAGTATTTGTAGAAACTGGATTGAATTTTCAGGGATTTACAGCATGTATGGTGGCAATTGGACCAATATTCACAATAATGAGAAGAATCTGTGGTATTAGGCAGTGCCCGGCTTGTGCTTTGTTTGCATCTTTCTCCTCCTAAACCTCTCCAAAGCCAGTAGTTCCTCCAAAAAACCAGGACCCCAGTCCAGGACCCTTCACCCTCGTCTGGCCTAATGCTCCTCTGATGTTCCCTTGGACCTCCACATCCCAAAGAAACAGACAGTATTGGAAAACTTGGAGGAAATGAGGGAAACTTTGTGGATAAAAACAAAAGAGATGTCATTTATATAGTCAACACCTCTCTAGTGCTTTGTCACAGAGAGTCCACTGGGGATACATACAGATTATATGATAATAGGATATGGAGTCTCCTGAGTCTTATGTCTCTTGGGACTTGTTACATGTGCTTAATGTACAATGGGAAACCATCTGAATTGACAAAATGATCATTCATGGATGGCTGAAAATAGATTCTATCCTATCTGGACCACATCTGTTTCTCTCTGGACCAACAACGTCCTCCAGGTTTCACAGACTGGAGCTGTGTGCATGAGATTCTACCATGGATACTATCAGTCAGTTCAATGGGGAACAAACCATGTAACTGGAATTCGAATTTCCTGTATGTGTCCCTTGTCCTCAGAAAAAGGCTCTTGCTTACTTGATGCTTGTTAAATGATTATGATCAGCATCTGGACAGATCAAAAGCCTTTTATCATGGCAAGAAAAGGCGTCAAATAAATGTTCTGGTATTACTTGGTTCAGAGACGTCTTCACAATGGTTTTAATGAAGAGATTTAAAGGACCACAGACTTTGCTTTAAAGCAAATATTCTTTGTTCTGAGCTCATTTTCAGACTGACTTCACCCTCGGAGGTGAGAGTTTGCTACTATGGCATGGAAAAACTATCTCAGAGAACCCTGTCCCCTGGCAAGGACTACAAAAATCCATCTAAGGACTACAAACTTCAGACTCCTGCACTTTATTTCCCCAATCAGTTCTCCTCTTGCCTCCCTCTCCTTCTCCCCTTCCCTCTCTTTCTTTCTAGGAAGGATGATTTGCCCAGAGGGATTATAACGAACAAGGGATTAAACAAAAAGACGCTGCTATTTTTCCCCCTCCTCCTTCTTGTCCCTTTATCTCTCTTTCCATCTTTCCATCCAGTGCTATTTATGGAAAGTTTTTCACACTTCCACCTCCTTTCTTTCCTTTCTTCAGTCCCTTCTGCCATGTTGTTGTCCCTTGTGTTTTTCCCAAAGGATCTGCAATATGCAATGGAAGTTGTATCACTATAACTTGAAAATGTGGTCACTGCCAAAGAGTCTGTTCTGTTATCAACTCAACTTATTAATCATCACTTATTTAAATCAGTTTGATTAGCACACTTTCTGGATGCATTCACAGCAAAAATTTGTTTGTTTGCTTTACATAGTGTTTTCATAAATATCCTAATTTATGCCTTCAAAATATTTTTGTAAAATTTAACATTTTATCATTAGCAGAGTAGGATACTTGTCATAAATCATAAACTCATAAATCTGGCTTTCATTGCATATTGCTCCCCCTGCAGTAGAACTACTGTTCCCTCTCAATTTTTAATTGGCTGGAAGTAAACTTATACTAATAGTGTGTTATATTTTACCTGGGTATGATACAGATAAATATTACTATGCTAGTCTCTACTATGGTGTGTTGGCCCAGCGATCCCCAAAATGTTTTTGACGTCGTAACTGTATCAGTTCATGATGTATGTCTTTTGTTGTGTTTATAATGTCTGTGTTTCCTTTCATTTTAGGTTTTAAAATCTATGTAATGTTTGATTATTTGTCGTGTTTTATTTCATTTGTGTTCAGTAGTTGGTAAAGTTTCTGTAAGAAGCATAGAAAGAGTTTGGCCAGAGTGTAAAAGGGCCCCATGTTGCTGCCTCGTCTCTGAAATTTAGCATTTTAATACTACTTAACATTGAGTCACATAGGCAACAAGTAACTTTTTTGTTTTAATATGATTTTTTTCCTTGCTTAATGCTGTAGGGCTGGCTTTATCTCCTACAAATTACTTTTGATTATATTACGCAACTGGTCAGAAATAGTCAACAGCATTCACACTTATGGTGAAACATCCTGCCCACATCACAAGATATCAGATAGGACATACATCTACATGGTGTTTCCTTTCAACACTTTTCAATAGTATATTATTTTATCTCCACACACATATTTTATCTCTGCACATCATACTGCAAATAAAATACAGTTAAGCTGTGGTTAAAGTGGCAATGTCTGAGATTTCAGACCTCGTTGATTTGGCGACAGCTGTGGTTACCAGTGGTCACAGCAAGTGCGGTTTAATAATACAGGTCACATAATTGCAGGGCCAGTAAACCAGTTGTTGTTGTTGTTTTAATGAAGAAGACAGGCACTGACAGACAAATTGCATTTCCTGCAAGTACTTCATGATAATAGTCAACTTGTGTTTCATCAGTTGAATGTTTTTAATGTGAAGCTGCAGCAGTAGGAAATGTTCATTTTGCATTAGCAGTAACTTAGTACAGCATTTTTTTTTTGTGACACACAGTTCATTATATATAAATACTGTAATACCTTCATCAGTGGGTCATAGGCTCAGTCACCATTGTGTTACCTCATTAAGCAATAGATAATGACTTAACAATTATTTAAATGAAATCTTTGAGACTGCCACTTTAATATGACCCAACTTGAGGAAGTGAGAAAGTGTTAGGTAAAAGATGGGAGGGAATGGTCATGGTTAAATTATAAAAATGTCAAAGATAATGTCTTGTATAAGATGGGACTTGTGTTGAAGACACACTCTTACATTTTGCTGCCTTTATGAACATTACACTACTTCTTGCATCAATAGTGACACCCCAGAAAGGTTGCATATAAATCTTTTTTGTAGGAGAATGAGCTGGTGGGATGCATGATAAGTCAAGATGCACAAGATGCTTGAGTTGAGTTTGGTTTACGATTATTTGACCCCTCAGTCCAATATTTGTATTATAAATTAATTCTAATTAAGCTGGAAGGCTTAAATTAAGAATTGGCATCTTCAGGAGATACATGAACATGTAGAAAAGTGCTATTTTAAAGGGATTTAAGTGACAAGCGTAAACGTGGCCATTAACTTCACAGGGACTCAGAGGCAGTAACTGAAAGAAAAGCAACATCTAAACTCTTTCTATAAATCTAGAAACATCGTCCTCTCACCCCCTGGTCTGCAGGTCTTGTGTTGTTGGTAGCTAAGTATCTTAGCTAGCTGAATCCTGTTCCTATAGCCTGTGTGTGTAAAGAGTAATAAATTATAGTTTGCTACGTAAAAGCTGCAGCAGCCATGTTGACTGAGGGCCTCAGAGACTACAATGCCCAGAGATCTATGGTGTGTTGTGTTATTATGATGATTGTGATTATGACGATGATGATATGATGATGAAGCATTTCCTGGTCAATATGCATTGATTTAAATAAAAACATATCACACTTATGTCAAACTTACATCCAGACCACTGACAAAGCTTGAAAGACACTACAACTACTAATTTTTTCAACATTATCAATGGCACAAAATCAAGTAGACATTAAGCAGGCTAGAAAACTTGAAGGTTAAAGCCTGGTATTTTACACATACAGTATTGTATATTAGTAATACTGGATAATAACTACTGTCATTTATTAGACTAAATTAAAATAATAATTGTCAGTTATCCTAGCTTATTTTTTTGGGGGGGGTGAAAAAGACAGACAGAAAATATAATGTGAGATATAGACAGAAGCTGAGGTGGAATAAATGCACAGCGGCAGATGAGAGTATAAATCAGTCATGACAACAGCTTCTCTGTAGAATGTACTTTATCCCATTGTCTCTGTCCCTTGCCCTCTATCTCCTCTCACCTTTCTCTGATTCTTATTGTCTCTCTCCTTCCCTTCTGCTCTCACTTATCTTGTCTCCATTTATCTTTCTGTCGCCTGTTCTCCCATCATTTTTTTAGTCTTTTCACCTTCTTTTCTCTCATCTCTGCCCTCTTTATCCTTTGCTGTGTCTGGTCTATTGTGAGTCTTTTTTTCACTTTTCACCTCCCCTATCTTACTTCTTTTTCTCCCTCTTTTTCTCCTTATCCCCTGCTTCCTCTCCTCCTCCCCCATGTCAAATATCCTCTCTTTATCCTTTATTCTTTCCCTACTCTCTCACTCTGTCTTTTTTATTTGCCTACTTATCGCTATTTCTTCTTCTCTTTCTCTCAGTCTGCTTCTCTGTCAGTGGGAGCGTATTAGGTTTATTTACATACAGCCTGTCACTTCTGCCACTGAGATATACTAATCCATTGCTGAGCCTTAGAACAGCATAAACACAGTGTTTTTGTAGTCACTGTTGACTGATTTTGGATCAGCCTCTGAAATACCAAATCCCTGGCCTTCATCACAGGAGCGGAAATTAAATCTGCCACCAAATCAGCATGAAAGCTAAACCCAAAATGCACTGAGACGCTGGTGGTAAACTGACCCGTTTCTGTTCAGACAAACACTGACACCCAGTGGTCAAAAATGGAAGCACAACCTTTTTAACTGGTTATTGCCATGAAGGTATTAAATATTTGCATTAATCAGAAACCATATTTCATCTCAAGAAAGACAGCTCTGATGCGTAAAATAGCAGCTGTTTACCCACCATGTTCATCATAAAGTGAATGCCAGGTGATTTTTTCTAGTACCTTTTATAAAATATTTAACAGATATTTGTCAAAAAGATAGCCAAAAGGTATGTCAACTGCATAGCCCAAGTCCAGCTGTCCAGTTTGTCTGCAAATACCTGTGACTCTGAGCAAGACACTGAAAAGGTATTAACATTTTTGTGCAACATTTAAACTGCAAATTCTAATTTTATTCACATGCAGACCTGTTTAAATGCTAGATCAAGGAATAGGTACACTCATACAAACATAGGAGTGATGTCAAAGGTGGATACAGTACAGCTTTTTGGTTGTATGTACTGTACATATGGCCCGTGATGAGGCAGCTTTTGAATATTTGATCCCCTTGTGAGATAAATGTGATTCCTGATGAGAGAGCCTCGCTTACTCATATATGGCAAGAAACAGACGCAGAGAGGAAGCGCAAGAGCAAACGGAATAAGAGAAAGAATGACATGACAGGGGAAAGAGAGTAACAAGAGGAAGAAAAAGACAGAGAGGAAAGCAAGGGGAAGTGAAGGGAGACAGGTCTGACAGCTTGGGAAGGGAGAAGCTAAAAAAAAGAGAGATGTATGTGAGGGTTTAACAGGGTAAAGAAGAGTGTCAAGAGGGTGAAACATAGTGAGTCGTGTTTGTGTGTGTGCGCGCGAGTGTGTGTGTGTATAAGAGAAAGTCAGAAAGAGCAAGTCTATAAAACATTGATACAGCCTTTTCCTCTGTGTTGTTGTTGAAGTGAGGCAGCTGGTAGAAAAGCTGTTCCACTTGACATCCAGTGATACAGCGGTGAATAAAAATGTCTGTGACCTTAGATCTTGAATTGGTGATCATCATTTGACAATCTACCATCAGAAAAGCCAAAAACCCTGTTTATATCAATGAATATGACTTATTACAAATATTTTACCTTTGCATCTTCTTGGGTTTTCTTAATATTGTACTCCTACTTTTTTTTTTAGATGTTATTTAATATCTGTATGCCATTTCTAGTTTCTAGGGTTACTGAAAATTGCCGATAGAGACAGTACAGTAGGCCAAAGCAGAGCTCTGGATTTAACATCCTATGACGTTAATGTTCCTAAACAAGCAGAGAGAGAGAGATGAACCAAAAAAGCGAGAAAAAAGAGAAACATTAAGAATGAGAGGCAGTGAGATTAAGAGACAGACAGAAACACATCTATTTTGAACTCTCGCTGGCTTCTCCCTGCTCCCCCTGTTTTCCATTTCCAAATATAACATGATTTTCACACCTGAGACAATTTCTACGAAAGCTGTGAAATACAGATAAGTGTGTGTTTGTGTGCAAGTGTGTATGGAGTGTTTTTCTGTCTGTCCTTCACTGTAATGAGATACCAAATGCATACAGGTATACACTCACACACACACACACACACACACACACACACACACACACGCTCTCAGGATGCAGCTCAAGAGAGTCTTGTCGCACTCAGATAATTATGACTGATGAGTGTGTCAGTCACAGATGGGCTTACCAGGACAAACACATACACAAAAACCCACACATCAGGAAGCAGTGAAACAAAGCCAGAGACTATAAGGCAAAATGTTTCTGTGTAAAATACACACTCAAGCATAGACTCAATCACACAATTACAGCTCCATAAACTTTTCCTTATTCTTATCTTATGAGACGTCTTCAACAAAAGAGATCACACACAAAATCATCAGGAGCCTGGATGAAACTGAAGATTAGAAGCTACTGAAGAAACCAGCCACAACAAAGGTAAAGAGTTCTCCAAGCATCTCAGGTACGTGATCACAATTAGAGCTTGACTGATACATCAGCAGACCGACATTACTGGCTGATATCAGGTTAACAGACACAGATACAGACACACAGATACTGGCATGTACTGTGCAGTATGTTGGCAAATATGTAAAAAAGAAGAAACTGATGAGCAGTAGAATCATTTTTGATTTAGGACACAGCAATTGAGAAAACCATACCACAGGGTCCATTAAGTAGCAGTTCTGGAGCTTTAACCAGAGACAATATCAGGGAGGAGTAGAGGGACTTTGCTTTAAATTATATCACATTAAGTTGCCCAGTTTTCATGGAATAGATGTTCAAATTTCCACTTAATCAATGCACTTGAAAGATTTGTCCATGTTATCTTCAAACACAAGTCCATGACAAGCATTTTTGTGTGCATTGGACATTGATTTTTATCAGTTAGTATTTAATATAGTTTGTTTTTTGTCTTTATAGTTTGCATCTTACTATATTTCATACTATCTTACTGATTTATTTGATAACAAAGTTTATTATTATTTATTTATGCATCTTCGTAAAAAAAATTATATCAGATTCTGATTGTCATCAGATTTTTAAAATAATTTTCAAGAACTGATATCAGTACCATCCTTAAAAAATCTGTATCAGTCCGGTCAGGTCATGCTCTAATCACAGCGTCTGTATGAACTATTCATCCTATTGAGGAAACTTTGCCAATTAAATTAACTGTGGATTTTCAAATCTTAGACAAATTGCACAAAATTTGGCCCTCATAAGACCTTACTATCTCATCCACACCAACTTACAGTGAGTACCACAGCAGAATACGTTTGTGAATACCATACAAGCTAAACTTATTTTGTACAGTAAAGTATGCAAGTTTGTCATTAATTTGTAATGACAACCCAGCACATCAAAACCAGCGATTAGAAGGTGATACGACCAACCAGAGATAAAGGAAGAGAATGGTGGAATGAGGAATGTATGTAAAAGACAAAGTGTGACAGTGTGTATGTAAATGAAAATTGTCATCCTACCTCCAGCGATGGCAGTTTTCGTGCCCACCGTCACAGTGACAGCAGTGGTGGCGATCACTATCCTCCCTGCTGGGAGAGCAACACACACAATTAGCAAGAAGTAGTAAGAATATCAACACATGCATGTAGGAACATGGGTGCATGCATGAAAAGCACAAGACATAAATATTCCTTCCAAACATAGACACTTGCAGGCATATATGCATGCACAGGAAATGAACAGGAAAATGTTCCCAGAAATATTTTATTTTTCACATACTGAATACATCTCTTTTGTGAGCACCCACAGAGGTAGTGACAGCTGAAGTGTTAGTACAGATATGCCAAAATGTGTTTGAAAATATGTGAGTGACAGACTGACTTGGACTAGGGAGGTGATATTTACTAAAGCCATGCATTCATTGTCTGTGTGTCTATTCGCAGCCTTCATGCCAGCAGATGCCAACTGTCACCAAGCCACAGATTCCAGCCAGATTAACATTTTAAGCGTTATGTAACACAGATTATGAGAGCTAACCAACTAATACACTCATAACAGAAGGCCTCTGTCTGTGTATGTGTGTATGTATGTGTTTCCATGTGCCTCATATTTATATGTTACTCACTCCCCTAAGACAAAACCGGTCTATGCCTGCAGGATAGTCACGGAACTGGAAATTCTGTAATGGGATTTTACTGGTTTTCAAGCCACTGCATATTGTAAGATGGTATAGTAACATAATGATGACGGACAAAATGACAAGCCAACAAACTATGAAACCAGATTCTGACTTTCCTCAGAATCAGCAAAATACAAATGAACCAAAACCTTACTGACTGCCTAAGAGGAGAGGAGGGTCCCATACTTAAATTGCATGCTCATGCAGTGAGAGAAAGAGAGAGAGAAAGGGGAGAAGAAGAAAAGAGAAACAGAGCAGAGCTAGAAAAAGAGAAAAAAGAGAAGAAGAGGGGTGAAGAAATGGAAAAGAGGGGCCACAGCACTCCTCGTGCTTTGAAGGGGTGAGGAAGAACACAACCAGGGTAAGTAAAAAGAGGAGGCATGCCAAGTATCAGTAACAGTTTTCCTCTACCCTCCTCCTCCTCCTCCTCCTCCTCCTCCACCACATCCTCCTCTGCCTTCCTTCGTTTTCTCCCTCCCTCCTCCGATTGGTGCTCCACCTCCTCTGCACCCAAGGTGGTGCTATAGTCAGCCTCATAGTCCCTGAACACATCTGAACACAACACACTGTATTTACCATCACCCCAATAATTATAGAGGGCTCTTTAATGTTTAAACATCAAATATTAAAATGATGGTGGTATGATAATATGTCTCATTATATCAGTGTAAACACATTATCAATTATTTATCACCATCTTAAAATAGGATTTAGAAATAGAGCCTCAAACTCTTTGTCCTCCTCTACATGTACCGTCAAGATTTAAAATCTTTAGATTCAGTACATATAAAATAGTATCTTTTCTATTTGAGGTTTTGTTGGTGGGTGAAATCACAACTAGCCTTACATTTATCTGTAAATGTGAAAACACAATAAATTACATTTGAATTTGAATCTTTAACTAAGTGAGGAAGTGGATATATACACACACCCTGTACTCTGTCATGAGGAAGAGCAGTATTATCAGCTTCAACCTCATTGAATATTCTGCACCTCAGCCTAATTACATTTTATTTATTACAAGTCTGCACTGTGTCGTGAAGATGAAAGTCAAATCTCTATCCTTTGTTGCTGCCTAAAGCACTTTGTGGCAAACATGTTTTTTTTAAAGTGCTTAAATTACGCCTCACTGTAGTACAGATGAGTAAGAAAATAAACACACAGCAGAGCCGAGCTCAAAGTCACATCTTACTTCATTTCTCAACTGGATTTAAAAATGGAGTTAAGTGTTAGTATGAGATGAGGATAAACACGATGACAGTAGCTGTTAAAGTTGTCAGTCTGGAGCTGCCGATTATTCTTCATGGTAGTAACATTCACATGTGTTGAAATAGTAAATCCATCACGACTGAACTGACACTTTCTTGGCATTTTGTCTCATTAAAGAAACATTCTTCAGACTTTCCAAGCCTGAGCAAGAAACCATGTTGATACAAACTACATAAATTCACAATGAAGTAAACAGAAAGGAGCAGTTGTAACCTGCTGGCTATAGAGAAATGAACCTGTCATTGAGAGAGATTTGGTTCAACCTGCTGAAAATGACTAAGAAAATTCAATATAAAAAAAGCACAAAAAATGTTTTGTGTGTCCGTGTGTGTGTGTGTGTGTGTGTGTGTGTGTGTGTGTGTGTGTGTGTGTGTGTGTGTTTGCTCAGTAAAGGCATCTCCTATACCTCTAGTGTCCTGTCTGGGCATGTAGTATAGAAACTGTCCAGCTGGGTACTCGGCTGCTCTGCGGTACCACACTGGGAAATGGTCCAATGTGAACATATTCTCCTTGTCTGTGGAGGTCAGGAAAGACCTGGGGAGAGACAAAAATAAGCTTAAAGAAAAACCTACTACTGAAGGAAAAGGAAGGAAAAAGAAAACCACATTCAGGGACAGTTGAGGAAAGAAACATAATAACATACTAAAACATACTAAGATGGAAACATTAAGAAAGGATGTGATAAAAACAAAAGGGATTCTATTTTAAATAAAGGAAGCATTGTTTCACAGCTGGATGTCTGCATGAAGACACAACCCAGATATACTGTATGTCTGTGAGAGCAACATTAACTGTTGCAGTTAACAGTGTTAAACAGCATCCTCTCTGGAGTGATGAAACCCTAAACGGGATTCTTTACTTTGACTTGGAGAGTCATTACCAGCTTTCCTTTCATTGACCACCAGAGGGCGAACTCACACTTTAATTTAAGTCTAATTGCTGTCACATAAACAGATTTAACACGATTTTAATATACAAAATGTGTGTGTTTTTCGCACTCACTTGGCAACTCTTTTCTCAATACCAGTGTACCGCTGGAATCTCATCAGGCCTGAACGGGTCCCCAAGAATGCCGTTTCTACCCCGTCCTCCATACTGAGAGAGATAGAGAGAGGGAGGGAGAGAGAGTAAAAACAGAGAGGTGGGTAGAGAGTGACAAGGTAAATATTGTTAAAATAAAATGAACAATCATGTGAAAAGTCCACATCTTAATTGAAAGAACATTAAAGTGGGTGTGCGTGTGTGTTAATATTAACCCAGATGTGTTGAGCATAAGAGCTGTCCAATAAGCTTCCATAGGAGCCGTGACTACAGCATCAAATAGAGTTTGTTGCAACAGCTGCATATCACCTGTAGAGGGAAAAACATAAATCTAATAATCATGTTAATGTGTCTCATTTTAAGTTGATCTAATTTCTGGTGTACATGTAAACACACAGCATCCACTTGCTGAGAAATACCAGGGTTAAAGTGTAATTTATTTTTCCTAAATCAAGAGATGGTGTGCCAAAGTTGAAGAGTCCACTTACACTCCAGATCTGGTTCTTTGCCAGTGAGGTATCGCACTACAGCTTGCAGCTGGCTCAGCTTGCGATGGGCTGGGTCAATGTCCGTCTCACAGTATGTCCTACAAACACAGACAGACAATCATGATAAAAAATGTACAGACGTGTTACGATGAAGAACTACATCCAGCTATGTAGTGTGAAACCCATAATGTCTATGTTTCACCAGCTCTACTCACCACTCGCTGGCTATGGTCAGATCTGGAGCCAGTAAGTCATGAAGTCCTGAAGCAAAACAGAAAAAAAGATATGAGCAAGGAAGAGTAAGAAAGACAGACACAAATATAGATAGACTGAGACTGAAGAGGGAGACTTACCCTCCTCCACAGAGACGTTTCCTATGAAGATATACTGTCCATATCCCCTGGTTAACACTATACCCAAACTGTCAGACACAGAAAAGAGATTATTATTTTACTCTGCATTATATTAAATGTTGAAGTTTTAGAAAGCCGATGTATACTGTGACTATATACTGTGACTTTATTGTCACTGGCAGAATGAATCATGCTCATGATAACTATTTTAGGGCTCATAGATTTTTCCAGCTATAAGCATTAGTTGTCACTCTGAGCAACAGTGTTGGCTAGACATAATATCAGACTAGAACAGATCCTGTTGAGTTAAAAGCAATCAGACAAACCTGAATGGCGTCTCATTTAAGATGGTGTAGAAATAATCATTCTTCAAGAACATTGCTCTCCTCTGTGAGAGAAAAAAAGAGCGAAAGAGTTTATAAAAATAATAGTGATAGCAGAGAGAAAAATAGACAGCTTGTGCAGAAAAACACAAAAGGACTAATAGAATTAAGGAATACAACTATAATAAGAGAACAAAACTTGAATATTACAAGAACAGACAATAAAACCTTGAAGGAAGACAGAGAGGGAAATGTAATCTCTGATCTAATAGTTAAGATATTTCCCCTTGTAAAAAAGTACTCACTCCTTTATCCACTGAAGTTCTCACATCTAAAGATAATGTTCCAGTTTCTCCTTTAACCATGGCTGTCCTCAGCTAAAACATAGACATTAAGAGTTTCATTGTATTGTGCTATAAATGCAACCACACTCTAATATACAGTAAAAAGAAAACAGAGAACCGTAAAAGACAGAAATGTCTGTGTTAGGGTGTGTTTCTCACTCTCTCCTCAGTGTCTTCCCACTCCACCTCTGACAGATCAACACTGTTGTAGTTGGGTTTGGGCTTTAGCTTCTTCCCTTCCTTATACTGTCACCCACACATAGAAATGCACAAACATCATCAACAACAAAATAAGTCTTTGGTAACAATTTTAGTTTTTACCTTGCATGGATAAGTAGAGGTGTAAAGTTTGAAATGTTTCTCAGTTGCACTATTTCACTGTATAATTCAATGTGAGTCTGTACCAGAGGTCGTAGGTCAGGATGCGACAGAATGTAGCCGTTGTTAGTGATGAGGTAGGCGTAACCATGGACACCCAACTGAAAAGGCAGAGATCAGACACAATCACACAGAGTGCATCATCAACATCAGTGCAGTATTTTACAGTACAGTATGTTCCAACTTTGTTTGTGTTATAACAGTACACTGCATGCTGTGAATGGTTTCACCTTGTATCTTGGAGCTAACTAATCAAGGCCCTCTTAGGGCCACACTGGTTCCTACCCACCAGTGAACTTGTGAAGGAGACAACTACAGGAAACATTAAGCAGCAGGCTATTTTGCGACAAACAGATAAAGAAATATAAATTGATACTGAGATGGACACTATGGTTTGTGTGGATTCTATGTTAGAAATAAAAGCACTTTTATTTGTTCCTCCACTCTTCCATCCATGCTTCCCTTCATCTCTTTATCATTGTCTCCTGATTTTCCAAGCTCATTAACATCAATGAGATTTCCCCCACAGCAGCTGTGATTGGAAAACTCTCCAGCTTAACACTGTCTTGTCCTTGACTTTCCGCTCGCCAGGGTACAGTGTGTTTGTCTGAGAACCAGAGTTCCTGGAACTTAATTTACCGTTTCCGAGCAGTAAATCCAGGTCCTATTTTACTTGGTAGACCTTTTACATGGAAGACACTTTGACATGTCACAGTAGGAAAAGGGCAGGTGTAAAAAACTGAAATTGAAAAAGGGCAGCACAGTGGTGCAATTATTAGCACTGTTGCCTCAACAACCCCTAATGCTCCACAACCCCTAAGGATAAGTGATATATATAATGAATGTTTGAATGACACTGAGAAACCTACAGGTTTAGACACTCAGTGATGTCTAATGGTGGCTGATGATTGTTGGCACTGAGTTTCAACTGGAGTTAGGGGTTGAGTTGAGTCACCCTGGTTCTCCTGCCATCCTTCAGTGCACAACATTCATAAGGACGTCATCCTGAGAAGCACTATCTTGCTCCTAATGCATCAATAAGGAAGTAGACCTGAGGCAGACATGAATATGGACTTACCAATTTCTGTTTCTGGCATCAAAGGTGACCACACCATTCTCATCTGGAATCCACTGGATCCCTGGAGAGAAAGAGAGGGAGACAGACGGAGAGAGAGAGTGATCAAAAAGTGATGGTCAGATGGCAAACCGCAGCTGGTTGAATGGATGGCTGGATGAACGAATGGATGCAAGGATGGATGGTGACAGACTGTCAAATGAGGGAGTGATGGATGAGGTAGCAGATGAGTAAAACAAGCTGTGTCACAAATCCTCTGCTAATTACTCCTCTCTCTTACACACACACACACACACACAGAGGAGGACTCATCAGCAGCCACATTGTGGATGAGACTGAGTCATCACGTTTGACCGACAGTTTCCTGCATCGTCAGTTGCTGTGTAAGTATACTGTTTGGCTTGTGTGGCTTGATGTTTATGCACAGCTCTGCTCTCAGCTCCATGTTGTCTCAACATTGTGCCAACTCTGGAGAAGATACTGAAATGTGTGTGCTGTCCTAAATGCAGGAGACTCGGGTTTATGCATACCTGGGTACAGCCTGAAAAAGCCTGTGGCGCTGCCAAAGTACTGCCATGTGAGAGTTGGATCTTTCTGGAAGTTATCGATGAACACGTCATTCAGAGCCTCAGACATGAAGACGCCATTAACAATGTCTGGATCTGCAAAAAGCGAGAGGAAGAATAAAATAGATATTCTACAGGTGATCAGATGCATTACATACTATGCGCAAGGGAATGCAGGCTGCACAGTGTGTGAGTGTTACCTCTGTTGTAGACATTAGTGGGGACTTGTATGTTACTCTGTTGTGTATTGACTGGCAATTTATTGAAGTGTTCATTTTCCTCCAGAGGGAATTCTCCTCCTAGCGGCACTGGGTTCCCATCCTCATCCACCGTGTTGATCAGCATGGAGTTATAATAGTCAAACTAGATGGAAAAATAACAGATGATGACTTTATATAGAGTATATGATGAAAAGTTGAGGACGGACAGTACAGTATGCAGGTGTCATATAGGCTTATGTTCAACACAGTGCAGTGTGTAGTGTGTAGTGTGCAGATAATCTTTAATCTTCTTATAGCCTGATGAGACTGTTTACACAGTTTGTAGACACTACCAAATACCATGAAGAAAGGTCATCAGTACAGAGCAAACAGTGTGATGAGGGTACAAATCAGAGGTTACATGCTTTTATTGTTAGAGTAAGAATGTATTTTATACACGTTCAAAACTCACAAACTGCACAGAGGATACATATATAAGCATAGTGTCACATACCTCCATTGTCTCATTGTACTCATGGTAAAGATCAGCATCCTCCGCTGCTTCTGCTAACCTCTGCGATAAAACACAACTGATTAGGGATACAGTCTCCCCATGTAGAAAGAGTTATGAAGTCCATTGTTACACAAGACTGAAACAAGGTCATGTCTGCAAAAATTGGTTATCATAAAGTGTGTGTGCGTGTTTGCTTTAACAGAACAAACTCGTACCTTCACAGACTTCATTTTCCTCCCAAGCATCTCCTCCATCTCCTCTGCAAACTTTTTCACCAGCTCCTCTCCATCCACCTCTTCTATCTTCACCACCCCCTCAATGTCCTTGTATTTCTGCAAAACATACACACTTACTTTTATTTTATTTTTTTACATAAGAATATGAAAAACAAACACAGAGACACCACACATAACCATGCAAGAGAGACAGACACTCAGACAGGCTGCACTCTTGACACACACACTCACATACACCACACACTTACAGTTTGTAGTACAGATGGGGCTCAAGCCCTGACTTGATCCCCTCCCCAGGCCCCTTCCCTAATCTGTAATATGACCATCCACTGCACGCTGCGCCTCCCGACTGACATCTGTGCATGTTTTTGTGACTTTATTGTGTTTTTTAATGGTTTAATGGAATCTATGGGTTTATAAATCATTCATATTTTTCATAACGATGGAGTTAAAGGCATCAATGAGAGAGGAATCTTCATAATGATTTTTGTTTTTACACCAACTACAACTGCTGCCTTCAAAATGATGAATCCACAATTAAATAACTGGACAAAATAAATAAAAAACTTCACCATGATAAAAATACACTCTACAGCAATAGAATAATACTTCATGTTAATGATAACATATAAATCTTTTAATTACTGTGTAAGATCATTCTTATTTCTTATTTTCTTATGCTCCAATCAAATAAAACGTGAGTATGACGGTGCGAGTTTCAGTTAAATCCGTTTCAGTGAAATCATGCTTGATGCAAAATCACCAGAGAACTTGGAAAGAAATAGTCTAGAATGAAATGTTTCTAAATCAAACTGAACTGACCAGGTCTCAAGCAAGTCAGTTTTGGACAGAGAGATTGCTTTATCAATCTCATATAGGTGTTTTTGATTGAACTAAATGTACTTCTCTGGCTTCTAGTGGCCGGTGCATCTGTTCAACATGTGCTATTCATTTACACAGCTACATAAATGTAATTTAAGCAATCCCATGCTGTCGTTACCTGTGGACTGAAAAGTTAATTTCCTGCAGTAATGATGGACTCATTTTCTATTTCAGTAAGATAATTATCCTTTCCTAAGCACATCAAAATCTCAAGGAAATAGGCTTGCTAATGGAAAATCCCCAGTTCCCAGAATCCCAGGCAGGTAAAGAAAAGCCCTTTCACAACTCAGTTACAAATTCTGGCAGGCTGTTGGCTAAAAAAATAAATTGTAACAATTTTAAAAACTTTGACAAAGAACTAAATGTCCAAATTGTTATTCAAAGTAAACTAAGATACATATATTTTCACTTCCACTGATGATGCTTTTCAATTTCCTTTATATGAGAGAGCAGGCAGACTAAATCACACAGATAAGAGAGACAAACAGATGTAAAATAGAGAAAGAACAATAAAGAGCTTGTTTAGAGCCAACAGCAAATAACCACAAAGTCCCATTTGCAGCAAAAGTAAAGCTCAAACATTTTAAATATCTTATCCAGTTTACTCAGGCAAGAAGACACGGTCACTAAATGTTCCACAGATAATGAGAAAGCCATTGATTAGACAGAGGTGGATGATTAATGGCTTCTTGTTGCCGAGATTACACTAATGCACTGGGTGTTTTTTACACACCACTGGCTAAATTAAAGGACAAAGTCTGCAACTAGAAGACATATGTCTACTACTATAACTGAGAGTCTTACTACAGCAACTGCTACAACTACTACTCCTGTGACAACTGTAACTACGACTACATTACCATCTCATTTTATTGCCACTATTTCTGTGGCTGCTTGACTAGTATTCAGTAGTCAGTATTTTACATCCTCCAGTTCTCCCTTTGGAAACTTGTGTCTACAAACTAAACATTGAGGTTGTTGGGAAAAAATCTGTGCAGGTTAGTTATATGTGGAGCTAGTTTGGGGGATGTTTCATGCTATACAACAGCAAAATTGTGTGGTAAAACAAAGATACATATACACTGTGGAGGATCAGTGGGTGCATGTCTCTGTGAACACACAGTCTGTGTGTGTGGCAGATGGTGAATGGGCCTGCTAGGGATTCTACAGGGTGGCATGCAGAGGGCCTTTATCCTAATTACTAAAACACACACTAGTATATCCTCTTCTGGAGTCTCTGTGGTAAGTAACACAAATATGAGCACAATTCGAATCAGTTCAGTAGGCTACAGTATATCTGCATGACTTTGTACGGTCGTAAAGCACAACATTAAGGCATAATGAATACTGTGTCCATGTATGTGTGCCTGTGCATTTGTGTTTGTATTCGTAAAGTGTTATTTGAATTAAGTGTGTCATCAGATTGGTCTCTGGGCCGGCATGCAGATGTTGTACAGCAAATGTATATGATCAATTGTTCTTATTGGCTGATGGGCAGAGGGGTGGGGAAGGATGAATTCCAGACCCCGCCCGTCTCAGTCTGATGTGATGATGTTATGTGCTATATCCCACTCTACAGTACATTTGTCTCTGCATTTAACTGTTTTTCAAATGCAGCTCCTATCTTATCTTCAAAGCCCAATTGTAAATTAAAAAATTTGTAATCTACAGAAATGAAAATGACTGTAATCAGATGGCATTATGATGTCAACTTCTATACTGAACCTCTAGATTAACTAGTAATATATTGAGACTAGAAAATGTAAACTAGAAATTATCAACACCACTGATTGTCTAGAGATAGAAATGTACTGAAGACAAAATGATGCATCTTAAAGCTGCCATAAAATACATTAAATTGATGATAGATGCCCTAGAAATGTATGTGTGTGCAGCTGTTTTGCATATGTGTGTGTATTTGTGCAAGTGTTTATTTGTTCATGTGTGGATGTGTGTGGTCTCTTGCAACTGTATTAGTTTAGCTCCAGAGTATTTGGCGGACAGACATTGATCTCTTTGCCAAAGGACACGGCCCACTGCCCTGGGCTGGGGAAAACATAAGGTCAGGGCAGATTCTCAAAACTATTAACACTGTTTATTGACTGGTGCCCATCACTTCTATTTGGTAATAATGCAGTTAAAATGTTGCCGAGCAATTAATAAATCACATAAAGTAATGATGAATGTAATGAATGGATTCTCTACCAGAGCCACACAGTCCAATAAGTCAAAGATCTTTTGCAACCAGCAACCATTAATATAGTCATTATTTACAACTTGTTTACAGGGCTGTCTGAAGACAAGGTGCCACTACGTGTTACCTTGGCATATTACCTGTGTCGAAAACAGTAAATAGTTTATACCCAGAATAAAAATTTACAATTGAATCACAAATCTTGTGTTATGCTTAAATATAAAGGCTAATGAGACAGTATGTATTGAGGACCATGAAGTGTGCAATAATCATGTTAAGGAAGGTTACTGCATTCACCAATGACAGATTAAAACATAGTTACTGAAGCCGAGGTGACAGTAAGCTGACAATTTCTTGATCCGCAGGGTAATTCTGTCTCAATAACATATTAATGGTCTACAAATCCTCATGTGAATGCAGCCAAGGTAGATATTAGGGGGTTAGAGAGTGACAGGATGTGACAGATGGCTCCAACCTGTGATCAGCCAGCTCGCTAACTAGATTGGGCCCAGAACAATAGCTAGCCTGCCAGCCTCGGTACCCAAAAACTAGCCGGTCATTTTGACTTGTTGGTAAATTCATTGCCAGATATGGTGGAATTTGTTTAAAATATGAGGATTGAGGTGCAGAAGCTGTTCTGTATACAGATACTTTTCTTGAAAGCAGACTAAGGTTTGTCACATAGACACACACATTTGAAAATCAGTCAGATCACTGTTTCATGACAGTATTAGAACTTTCTAAACAAAAACAAAAAAAGGTTGATTCCTAATGACGACACCAATTATACATTATCATTCAAACATCAATTTGCTCTCCAAAATTGTGGTTGTTGTTGAAATGTCTTATTACAGTTTCCATTAAATTCCAGCCAGTGTCGGTGTGTGGGTGCTGTTGATGACCCATTGCCAGTTATCTGTTTTCACCTCAGAGCAAGGATTTGACCTTCTTGGCCTGAAATGTCGATGCGTGGCCCCACAACTTCCAGAGCAGGGGCCTGCTGCCACGTCTCCCCAGGCAGAGTGAGGACTTTGGGATCAGTGACCTGTGGTGGCCTGCTGAACCCTGCTGTCTCTGGGGCTTTAATCCCCTTCAGTCATTCCTGCATGTGCAGTGCCAACACACACTCTAAGAGCTATGTCTAAAACCCACATACACTAACTATGTTCCAACACTGTAAACAACCATGGTTTATGATTTTTTGTTGATAAATCTGTATTACAGTATGTATAGCCACTGATGTTCATTCAAACACAAATTTTAACAGCATCCAGTCGGTGCAAGCATAAAACAATGCTGTGTATTTGTACTTCGAGTTTCTGTCCTCTCGGCCCCTCCATGTTAACACACACAGACGCACACAGTTAATAGGCTATTATGGTTGATGACACTCTGCTCGATCTGTTAGTGTTTTAGTCAGCAGGAGGTCTGAAAACTGTTCAGGGGAAAAGAGCTTCGCCTAGCTTTGAACAAACACAACATTTCATTCCCAAAAAGAAACATTCGGCTGAGAAAAACTGACCACTTATCCTACAAAAAGAAGCTGAAAAAAAAAAAAAACATTAGACATTATGATTGTGCTTCTACTTAAAAGCCATCTTGTTACATATATATATATCCATGTTGGTGGCTCTATAAAAGTACACTGGTGCACTAAATATTAGATTGTCGACTGACATGTCCTGACAATGTCACCATGCTGATGTTTGGGAGGTATACTGTTTTACCGTGGTCATCATCTTAGTCAAACATGTTCGTTACTAAAGTACAACTATGAGGTTGATGGGAGGATCTTTATTGTATTTGGTAATAAACCAAGTACTGGACTAAATTTTGACCCTGATGATAGTAGCTGGATGAAAGACGCTAACAAGTAATATTAAACTTATGAAAGAAATCGCAAAAGCCATAGGCTTCATCAAATAAAGATGTGAATGTCTATACGAATTTCATGTATGCATCCAGCAGTTGTTGAGATAGCAGTCTGAACCAAAATGGTGGACAGACAACAAGAACAACATTGCCATCCCTAGAAAGTTTTCTGATCATGTAACAAGTGTAATTCTGTATTCTAAATGTCTGATTTACCGCCTTGAGTGAAATGCCCGTAGTGTTAAATTGATAAAAACTGGATTAAATAAAACATAAATTAAATAATAAACCAAACATAATCTCCATTATTATATTTCTCTTGTGGGATTATTAATGAATTTATACATCAACTTCAATTTATTTGGCTGTAGCTGAAAGGCTGATAGTTTGTGATTAGCGATACCCCACAGGTGCCCTTATGGCCATATGTATCTGTGTGGAGTATCAGCAAAAATAGAAGAACATTATTGACTCATCCATCAGTGTGGCTTGAAGGGTCCGCTGCATGGCTTGCCAGGTGTCCCTGCAGTACCTGCCACAACTGGTGATGTAATGTCTTAATACAGCACTAGATTTGCAGTCATCCTTTGTTACCGCTAGCCAGCAGCATACTGTGTCCCATTGTTAGTGAGGATGCAATCACATAGAACACAGGTGAATAAAATAATAGTATCTGATGCCAATACCTTGTAATCTTCATTTATATCTCATGTAATGCAGTATACAGTAGTGATGAGTGCAGAGTTACCAAATAAATGAGAGAAGATTTTTCTGTTTTCCATGCCTTAAAGAGATTGAGTGAAAGGTTGTCCAGTCAAGTCGTCCCAGTCAATTTATGATCTTTGCAATGGATTTATTAGCTATCATATTTGAAACTTTGTATCTGTTGTGCATGAAAGAAGCAGATGAAATGTACATGTGCAAATGCCTTAAGTCAGTCTTATGCCTTGGAATATGTGGCTTTTATACTGACATTCCTAACCTGAACTGACTGAAATAGTTCCTCCTGATAGTTCCAGTCCCCAACAGTAAAAGTCGGTGTGAGGGGTTTTCCAAGCGCATAACTGTACTCACGTTTCTGATGAGATCTTCAGCATCTGACCGTCGACCATCAGGCACAGCGAGCTGAAGAGGATAATCCACATCATCATCAGCTTCCTCTGTCTTGACCCACTTCTCTCCGATTTATGGGCATTCCCGGCGTTTCCGGACTCCAGCAGTTCATCACGCAGCTGCCGATGCTGCATCAGTCGAAAGAGATTGTTATGCGCTGGCTCCAAAAAGGAAAGGATGAAATGGGGACAGTGCAAATTATGAGATTAGAAGTGCTCGAGTCACAGATGCAAACAAAGGGAGTAAAGTTACAATATACTAACTGATGACTGTCATATCATGGGGGTTGCTGATGGTGCCTTGGTTTACAATCTGTCGAGGTTAAAGGATCCTCAAAAACAACCAACAACTACTGAGTCCATAAACTCTCTCAGGTATCTTCATTATTCAGTCAAAAATTGTCCTTCCTTTGTTCTTCGATTAAAAAGCATAACCTGAAGTTCATGATCTAAAGTACAGGACCATGTCTGTGCAAGTGGTACAACTATGAATGAACACAATATAGCAGACTTGTTGTGACAGTCCCTCACTCATTCAACAGATACATAGCAACATTAGCATTCATTTAGTCAAAAATCTGGTCATCAGGTGAATTTAAGTCAACACTCTTGTTTCACGTCTGTTTTGCTCTCTACTAGGTTCACCAGGAAATATCTGGCTCTTTAGCTACTAAATGTCCACTATGCTAACCAGCTAGTCATAACTTTGTCTTGTTGACGTTTGGTGCTAAGCAAGCAATTATTACGTTGGCTTTGAGAGAGCTTTTCTTTGAAAATAACTGCCTGCTGTGGCATGGAAATCTACCACATTTGTCAACTTGCCTGGTAAAAGTAATTACTAAAACTAAGGGTCCGACTGATTTTCTGAAAAGGCATTCTTGTATTGTTCAAATCTTGAGACTGTCCAGAACTTGAAGGGAGGCTGAATTTGTCATAAGGCAGTCTAAAATATACAAGGATCCATAGCGACATGGAAGAATCTGTGACAGTCAAATGCTCAGGAAGAGCCAAGGACAGAAAACTCAAGCGACAACATCCGACAGCAGATAAACTTGTCATCTAAAAGTCACAGAATTAAAGACTCAGCTTGGCTTCCAAGAATGACATGAGAGGCCTGATGTTGATGGAAAAGACTTAAGAGCTGGTTTCTTGTGAGACAAAGATTGAACATGGCCTTTATCAGAAATGCAGGATGCTAATTTAAAAAAAGAAACGCAGGCCAGAGCCTAAAGAGTGGGTTACAGGAAGATTAAAATACTTCTCTAAATTATTGTAGAATAACAGGATTACTCACTGTCATGTTGTCAAGGCTTTAAAACCATCTCTTTGAGGCATGTGGATCTTGAGAGAAAGTTCAAATGTGACTGATAGTGAATAAAAAGTGTCTGACCGATGATTTGATGTCAGCTGAGCTGCTTATCCCGGCATACAAAAGATTCTAGAGAGTGTTTGTCTTCAATGTCAAAGTCACTTCTGCACACCAGGAGTCACAACGGAGTCTTGCCATATTCCTACACCTCCCTCTCCATGCCTCTTAATCCTATTTCTACTCCTCCCATCATCCACTTCTCTCCTCCATGCCCCCTCGCTTGGATCTACAGGATGTCAGGAAGGGTCAGGATGTCCCGTTAAACTTCTTTCTTCACACGAGTTTAGTCCTTGTTGTCAAGCAGTGTGGCATTCCCAAGGCAGGACACTGCCAAAAGAAATCCTGCTGCAACTTCAGATTTTCCTGCCGTCCCTTCTGCTGACCTCACATCCTCGTGGATCCAAAACCAAAATCATGCAGCGCTGGGACACAAATACGCTATGGGCTGGAGAGTAAGATGGATGGAGTGATGGATGGAGGGATAGTGGGACTTCCTCTCTCTCCAGCATATCTCTTCCTGCTCGCCGGCACGAGTTTATACCATAATCCAGGCAGGATTAAACCCCTCCTCCCTCCATCTCTTTTTCTCTCTCCATCCCTTTCACTCTCTCTCTCCCTCTCTCACACACAGGAACACAAACACTATCTCGCTCTATCTCTCTCTCTTGCCCTTATCTTACTCTGACGCTCTTTGACCTACTGTCTTTCTAGTCCTGCCTTTCTTTATAGTTGTGTTTCTCCTCCTGTCTTTTCTCTTAATCTTTCTCATCAGGCTTTTTCTCACCTCATCTCCATTCTTCCCCTCTGTTTCTCACACTATTCTGCTTAATCTTTCTCCATGTGTCTGTTGGTACTCAGAAAGGGATGGAGGAAAAGGTGCCTAGTTACATGCTAGTAAGAATTATCCTAAGTTGTTGGTCAGAGGGGAGAAGGGGAGAGGAGAAGGGCAGAAAGACTGAAAAGGTGAAAAAGAAAAATGGGAGGATTGGAGGAGGAAGAGAAGAAAAGAAATATAGAGCAAAAGAGGAAGAAAGAGAGAGAGTATCCTGGTGGGATGAGAGTCGTGATAAGAGGAGGAAGACATGCTTTACTGTCACTATCTTATAATATAAACACACTGAGACACCTAGTGGACGCATATTTCCTCACACACATGCATGTACAGTACACACACACACACACAGACCTACACACACACACACACACCCAGGTGTGATTAATGTAAAAAAAAAAAAAAAGCTCTCTGTTGGCTTGGTTTATCTACCTGAGTCTGCCTATGTAACACTTAAGGAAGAAATATATCCTTTATATACATCTTTATTTTAACTTCTAATTTGATTTTGTTGCTGCTGTGTCAGAGTGAAATTTGAGGAATTATTCAGGAGTGTTGTTTAGAATAGCAAAGGTGTCTCACCTTCTTTCATCCATCCAACAATTTTGAGATCAACCTCATGGCTACAGACAACAGACAGTTGTGCTCATGCTTTGTATGGATTGTTTGGATAAGTAATCTTGTGTTTTTTGCTCAGCCTAAAACAGCACACCACACAGCCCAGAAAACATTTTAAACAATATGAGAGCAACAGCAGAGACATGACGTTAAAATGACGTCTGGAGCTCAAATGGGCTGTCTGCTGCTGGGACCGTTAAGCTACATTAAACTAAATATCAGGGATGCACAGTCAGACATACACACACAAACACACGCACACACTCCTACATAGTCATGCACCAACACACATACACACACTGGACACACACAGTCCATGCAGGTAAATGAGGTAAATACAGTCAACATGTGTTCAGATACTGTAAGCATGCACACACACACACAGTAAAACATCTGCTCATGCTGTTATGGGAATGAAAATACAGTAAAACAATCGGGCGCATGCACAAAAAGTCACACTGCTGCAGTGACTGCAGAGAGAGTTCAGATTAATGACAAACAGCTGAGACTGACACAAACACAGGCAATGTATATCCACGCACACACCAGCAGTGTGTAACAGCTGTGTTACTCCTCCTCTCCCACTGACCCAGATCACTGATGATGGAGATGAAGTCTTAGCCCGTTCCCTCCCTTCCTCCCTCCCTCTAACATGGATGAACTCTTGATTTTTTCATCAGGAAAGAAACAGTGAATTTTCTCTGGATGCCCTTGCTAAAAATTTAAATATGCTGCTGACATTAATGTAAGTAAAAGCTGTTATCCTTTATTGATTCACCTTTTATTAAATCTATACCGATGACATAAGGAGGGACTGTTGTCCAGACATACAAGTCAGTTGGACAGCCTGCCTGCAGGTGTGAATGGACAGATAACCTGCAAATTGTGGTTCTACTTCCTGTCTGATACATGATAGAATTAGATAGTGATAATAATTGAGTGAATTTCAAAGTGTATGCAAAGCAACATACAAATACTTTTTTGCTTAGTAAAAACCTGCAAGCTCACAATGAACAATTGCAACAGCCTTTATAGTCCAGTAAATCCATTTTTAGTACAGCAGTGGTGCAAGAATATATACTGTAGTTTAACATAGCAATATAATACAGGATAAATGCTCCATAAAATAAATGTGTTGTCTAAATTTGCAACCTGCTAATCTTTTTAATGAGAAACTTATCTGTTATCTGTTATCCCACTTTTTATATTTACTGTGCAGTTAATATTTTATCATTTATGAGCCTATCACTTTGCATAGATGTGAACTTACAATAGCACCGTGGCATAAAGACAAGACTGAGCATGCATTGTCACTCACCTGAGCCTTTGTGGAGATTAATTATGGTTCCAACTTGTCTTTAAACTGAATGTAGGAGACTGAAAAAATGAAAAAAGATTCTTAAAATTCAGGTTGAACACAAATTACTCTGATGTATGAACAAAGGTTAAAAGCAGTTTTAAAAGTTGCAAAGACATTACTACTCAATAAACGTTTCTTCTGATTTATCAACTCGTGAACTTTTTCTTCAATTTGATGCTTAGTTAGTTCAGATGACTTTTACAGACATCCTCCATCTGAGAGTACAGTGATACAGTGGCGACAAAGGCGGTGGGGAGTCCCTGTACAAACTGGACCCCGCCTCTCTTGGCATGAACACACACACACACACACACACACACACACAGAGGTCATTGATTAGTCTAGGCCAGGGCTAATAGTCAGCCCTTACTTTTAGCTCCATCAGCTAAACCAGTGGTCTGGATCATCTGTCTCAGAGGAAAGAGAGAGAGAGAGAGAGTGTGTGTGTGTCTCGGTGTGTGTGTGTGTGTGTGTGTGTGAGGAGGGGGGGGGGGCAGGCACTCAAAACAACATATTTCTGTAATGCTTTGTATTTTCATGTACATGTATTGAAGTTAAACGTGATGCGAGTTGCTTTGGATAAAAGCATCCGCTACTGTGAATAATGATGTTAATTACTATGAATGACACAACAGTGCTTGCTGGGGAGAGGAAACAGGAAGGAAGGCAGACAGGGAGAGGCAGCAAAATTCCCCAACAAAAAAGAGGACAGCAGATTGGCTGGACTCTGATCATTTCATGCTGTGTTTCCTACCACTTTTTTTGTTCCTAGCTGTTATTATGGAGCCATTAACAGCCTTGAACACAACACGAACTGGTACTAATGGACTGATATAACAATATGTCACACACAGGCAGCAAAGCACACACACACACACACACACACACACACACAGAGAGAGAATGTCACAAATTCACAAAGATAGTGAAAATATAATACTAAGAGGTAAAACACTAATATTGATTTCCTTTTACTAAGAGCAGTCTATTTATCTATAGAAACATACTGTATGTACGGTATGTATGGGGAAACATCACCATTGTCCAGTCACCTGGTCGCCACAGGAGACCAGCTGATGACTCTAATCGAGGGGGTTGTTATTTGTGGTTTGTTGTCAGTTCATTTCCTCACAGCTAATTAGTGGCATTGTTGCAATGATGCCGTGAAAATGTAGAAGATGAACATCAATGAGAAAATGCATTATTTATTTCTTCTTTTGCAGTGTCAAACAATAAAAACTTGGTGTTATATACTTTGCAGGGAGTCTTGTATTGGAAAAAACAGGATACATGCTTTTTATCTCCTTTAATGTATGTTTGCTATCTTATCCATTTTCATTTGTGGCTGAAACTCATGTATTGACACAATAAGCGAGCTGGAAGGGATTCAGTGCCTAAACCTGGTTAAAAAAAAGGTTTGAAGTTCATTCTTGACCTTAAAAATGGCAGTTGGGAAAACAGTCTCAACACAAGATCCTTCTAGTAGATATTCTGGAGCTTTTTATCAAATCACATGATCTGTATCAGCAGATAGTTCGACAACGTCACTGAAACTGTTCATTTCCATCTTGAGCACTTAAGGGACATCTCATCTATGTTAGCCTAAAGGTTGAAGTTTAAAGGAAACACCTCTTAGTAGCTGCTTCATGTGCTGACAAGGACCATGTGATGTGATTGAAAGGTCCAACAGCTACTAAATGGGCCTTGCAGTGACACTGCTTTCTCAAATGACCGGAAAAAAAATGTTTTAAGCGTCAAGTCTACTGGGTCACCTGCCCTCTTCTCTTTAGTCCTGTTAGTCCCTTGTTCAGTCAAATTAACACCATTGTGTCAGCAACTCTGCTTCATTGGCTTGTACTGTGTGCTCAGTTAAGCACGACAAACACAGGGAGTGATTTATCATCGGAAAAACTGATGTTGTATAAAGACTGTTGGAGTTAATTGGGCAAGGTCTTTCAATACTGCTGGCTGTGTAAAAAATGGCTGATTTATTACTGTTGACATAATGTTACACTATTGATTGTGGCAAAAGAAAGCAGTGATGTGACACTAAAGCAATAATGAGTGTACCTTTAATGTGATTAGTGTTAGTCTGGGCTGCATTCACCTTGAATAATAATCATCATCATCATCATCATAGTACCACTCAGCCATGCAGATCCATATGAGGACAATAAAAAGACAATAAACAACAGTGGCAGTTTGAGAACATTTAATACCCAATTAAAATATATTCCAGTTTCTGAGCAAAACATTCCAGACAAAGAGAAATAAAACTTGTGAAAAAATGTTTCCATTAACATTGTAATGTCTCGTATTATTTTAAAATGACGAAAAGGATGACACAGTGAATGAAAAGGATCTTTGTTGGAATTAAAACAACAAAATGGCATCTGAGAAATAATAACTGTAGATATGTTGTATAAGCATGAAATTTACTTATATTTTGTTTGTACATTTGTGATATAACATGCTGGTTATTTGTACTATAAGAACAAAACATTTTGAGTACAAAAATAGGGGAAAAAAATATCTATTTTTTTCTGAAATGTACTCTGTTTTCTTCTTTTTTGAAATTTTTTTGCTGCTGTTTTTGTGTACTCTCTGGTAGCTACTGTACTGACTGCCTATCACATGAGTTTAGCACTGGAGCTAAACACGTCGCAAACCCTGATCCTGACAAAATCAATTTATTGACTGACAGGCCTATATGCTCCAAAAATTTATTACTGGGTATATTTATATACCTTCTGTTGCTCTTAATTGTTATTTATTTAACCAAGCAATTTTATTATGTTTATTTAACTATAATTGCAGTCAAAAGTGTCTGAGCAATAAGTGGTTTTATTATATCTGAGGGGGATTTCTGTAAGCCATTTTATTTGGCTGGATTTTGAAAGACATAACAGCAGCTTTGGCAGAAAAAAAAAGATAAGCGATATTTGTCAACGTTTGTCAGCTGGTTCATATGTTTTTTAACGGTGAAATCCCTTTTGATAATCTGAAAAAAAAAAAAAACCTAATTAGATTAGACTATCTAACCTTTTAACTGGCCAATCACATAGCTGACAATCTGCTACTATGAAGTAAAAACACAGGTACACCTCCAATCTAGCTCTCTGTGAGGTAGCAAAGGTTGACAATCTCCTTTATGTTCCTTGTTTCTTCAAGTTAAATGGATACCATGTCATTTTGAACTCCTTCATAGTGACATTGATATTCAGAAGAGGAGGAACAAAATGAATAAAGCACTAGTAAAGTTACAAAGTGCTGTAAAAGAAAAAAAAATCTCTCTCCTACACACTGGGAAAGTGGATATAGCTTTCTGCAGGCTAACTAATGAGCTTATGAACAACATTGGTTTAATCCAGCTGACTAAAATAACAATGCAGATATCAGAGCTGCTGGAAAAAGGTCAAAATGACAAGGTATCATTAGAATAACTTTAAAAGCATTTGGATAATAAAACATACTTAAAATTCCTTTAGAAAGTAAACTTAATTTAAAAGGAATTGTAACTTCAAATCCAACTAAATCTGATGCTTTTCCAAATGTACAGAAAAAAACATGTTTAACATGTTTTACATTTCGATTTATAAGTGAAGTCAGTTTCCAGTCAGTTTGAGCGTATTCTTCAGCACAAGTTCTTAGACTAGGAAGACTTGTTTGTCAAAGCCCAGAGGGCTGGCTGGTGTTAGATGCTTGTGACGATGTAAAGACAACAAGACAAAAAAAAAAAAAAAAATAAAAATAAATTCTGCTACACTTGGTGAAAACACCGTAGGAAAACTGTGAAGTTGCAGCATACAGTATTTTTTTCCTCAGTGAGAGTGAACTACAGTATAGGCTACATTTTCTCCTGAACCACAGGTTAGGTCACGACTGTATGTTTATGCCACATTTGTACCAAAAATAAGTGGTCCTTAGGTTGAAAGATTTCGTTTTTTAGAAGAGTCACATAATGAAAAATTGCATTTTTCTGATATAAAAACAAACACTTTTTTGATAACTGCTTTTTGTTACAACTAGAGAGACTTGGTTTGAAGTGACAAGAGTCAGGGTGACTGGCTATACAGTACAGAAGAGATACAGCAAGTGTGTGTGTGTGTGTGTGATTGGAGTGTGGTTTTGGAAGAGGAAGTAGAGCATCCATATTAGGTGTGAGAGCGAGCCTCACTGCTCTGGACAGGGTGTATGTATTGACAGAGGGTGTGAAGAGTCATTAGTACTTGCTGCTGGAGTCGTTAGCAAAGCGGCTGATGTAGGCCATATAGATGGTGTCCAGGAATGAGTTGTCAGTCTGAAACACACAAGCAAAGGTCATCGTTCTATATCTTGTACATTTGTGTGTATTAACATATAAAGCATCAGTGTCATGATATGTTCAGTAAAATTCATTTTACCTGGATCAGATGCAGCAGTGTGGCCTGAAGCTGGCCTCTGGACAGAACTCTGACCTCCTCCTGCAGCAGGGGTCTGGTTAGGGCTGAGGGCGCAGGGCAGTTCTCCTGGGCAACTGCTGACAACCCGCCGCTAGACTTTGCCTGAGTGAATACGCTGGGAGAGAGGAGCAGATTGGGGGCCACAGTGGCTGGTATTCGCTGGGGGGATATGACCTGGACAGACAGGGACAGTCATTAACACTTCATAGTTTCTCATGGTTAGAAATCAGCACCCTTTTGTTGACCAGCTTCATGCACACTGTTGATTTCAAGACCATTTTTGAGTTCACAGTACTTACTTGAAACTGCAGTGCAGCCTTTTGACCTGCAGTGGCTGCAGTCTGATTTGGGACTGGGCCTACAACTGAGCCTGCACTTTGACTTTGAGTAGGCCCCAAGAATCGAGGAGCCAGTCCTGGACAGAGTCGAGGGGGATCATTGGAAGCCAGGCTCTGCTCCTGCTGGACCAGCTGGAGCTTTTGGAGGAGCTCATGAGGAGACACCACACCTGGCATCTGGGAAGACAGACCTGACGAAGAAATAATTACAATGACAATAATTTTAGATACTTTAAGGAAATGGCAAGCACTATTGAAAATGAATGTAGAACTTGAATTTGTGCAGGTTTTCTCAAATTTAAATGCCACTCCAACTGTAAACTTTGCAAAAGCAGAAGTGAAACTGTGTAATCTGTGTATACGCATGTAAACTTTAATGAAGTCTGTGCCACTACAAGGTGTGTGTTATTTTAAGAAAAAGGCTACAATACCTTGTGAAGGTTGAATGACTTGGGCATTGGTCACCTGAGATGGCAACAAACCTGGCAAAGCAGAAAAATATTGTTGAAAATGAGAGTTTGTTTCTGTTTTTTATTAGCCATTTTACACATTTACTAATTTATTATTCAGATTTCCTTATTTATTTTATATTTTCCTTCTACTGGTATTTGTGGTACACTTATCTAGTACATGGTCATACTGCTCACTTGTAGCATACTGATAGCAGAAAAAATGTCCCACCTGCTCCCTGTGGAACTGAAGCGGACTGACTGTTGTGCTGGGATTCTGGTTGAGGTTTAGAAAGGCTGAAAAACAGCTGCTGGCTTTGTTGAGCTTGAAGGTGTGAACATGACACAGAATCTACCATTATAGGGTGGGAAGGGAGGTGAGGGTTCTGCTGCAGAGGAGGGGGGCAACAGGGGGGAGCAGCAGAGGAGAAGGAGGTGGAGGGAGGAGGAGGTGGCTGGGTTTGGAAAAGTCTCTTGATTGGGTCGGGCTGAAGCTGCTGCTGTTGATGGTGATGATGGTGCTGTTGATGATGAAGTTGGTAAAGATGATGATGGTGGTGGTGGTGCTCCAGTGGCACCCCGTTGTCGCACAGCCTGTTCTCGGGGGACTCAGACACAGTCTGAAGCACCCCTCCCAGCCCTCTCTGTCCCTGCATGAGCTTCTGGATGGCTGGGCAGTGCTCCGGCTGATTCTGCTGCTGCTGATGAGCAGTAGTGGGACTCGGCAGCAAGCCTGTAACAACATTCCCCCCATCTTCCCTGACTACGGCCCTGATCCCACCATCTGAACACACAGCCAGGGTGGCATTACCTCCCTTGGAGGTCACACTTCTGCCAGAGTTCATTGTATCCTCATAGGTCAGTGTGCGGGCTACAGGTGGGCGAGCAACTTTCCCTGCTGCTGACCCTGTCACAGGTGCAGCCACGGGAGAGACAGGGTCAGGTTTGGGTGAGTGGTGATGTTGAGAGCCAAATAGAGTGGCCAGAGAGAGGGACTTGGGTTCAGCACCTTCACTGTCCTGGAGGAGACAAACAAATAGGATGAGAGAGAAGATGAGAGGTAGGCATGGAAAGAAAGAGAGAACTAGCAGAACTGCATAAGTTTCAGTTATTTCTAAAGCATTTTTAACAAATAGTCTGATGTGAAATGATTTAGAAAAAGGCTCTCTTCTTCTACATCATAAATTCTAACACTGATGGGCTCAATAAAAAAAAGACATCAAGGGAAGACAATGTACTAATATGGAACTGAATGTCAATAGGAACTGGGTGTCTCACCTGAGTGTTTGGTTTAACAGGTATTGGTTTAATCAGGTTAGGGTTTCCATAAAGAACACTGCTGCCACCAATCTCCTTTGGCTCTGAAGTAGACTTCTCCTGGAAACACAGAAAATGGAGATACATGGAGAACAGGGGCACATATTTTTCCAAAACTAAATTATGTTATGCCATCCAAAATTTGAATCTGTAATATATTTTTTAAATATTTCCCACCAAAAACCTGCAGTCTTTGGCATGTCCCTGCTAATCTGCAACATTGTAAACTGTCCAGACCTCTCAATCATCTGGGACAGGTCAGCTTACTGTCCACAGAGTTACACATTCACTGCACTCTAGCGTGCTATTATTTTTATTCTACTATTAAATTTATCTATTTCCATTTTAGCTTTTTTCTATTCTATTTTATTATACTTTTTAAATCCTATTGATATTTGTCATTTTATACTGCCTTGTGTTTCTTTTATATCTTGTCTTAGTGGCTTTTAAGTCTTACATGTAACACGTTGAATTACTGTGTTGTTGAAAGTTGTTGTTGCTAAACTTGCCTTGCTTACCTTGTCATACTCTGTGCGTGCTTTGGTCAACATCTGGATGATGTCTACTGCCTTTCCTTCACCTCCACCACCACCTCCTCCACCTCCTCCTCCTCCTCCTCCTCCGATAATTCCTCCGATAATTCCTCCTCCGATAATTCCTCCTACACCGACTCCTCCTCCTGCTGGTGACAACCAACCACCCTGAGACTGAGCCAAGGCCTGCTCCTGCTGGGTCAGACTGCACAAAAGGAGTTCATAAACATACATGTCTGAGGTTCTTCAAAAATTTGTGGTGACAAGCAGTAAACTGAAATACATTTAGAGACTACCACTTTATCCTTACACCTAGAATGCGTTTTAGCCAAAGTAAGATAAACTTATTCTGTCACACTTGGACCCAAATTCAGTCAAACATACTGCTGTCATTTGTTATCTGAAACCTTTTAATGTTGTCTCCAAACCCCAGACGCAAATCCATTAATATACACAAACAGTCTGTAATGTGCAGACTAAGATAAGAGACAATCTTTGGCTGTTGGAAAATAACTCATTACTCATTGTTATCGGTCTTATTTGTTCTCTTTAAGTGTTGTATATATCAGCTTATTACTATAAGTACTTACATCTTCATCTTCTGCGCAATGCGTTGACAGTCCTCCTTATCATAGAACCAAATCCCATGGATAACCACTGGTGAGGAAGGAAGGGGGGGGGGGGGGGGGGGGGGGGGGGGGGGAGAATTGAACTTCTGAACATATTACATAAACAAAAATACAACAAAATGTCATGTTTGCAGTCATGACCCAGCAAATGCTAAAAAATCAAGTTAGCTGGTAAAATAATGTAACTGCCTGTTCAGTTTTGAGATGTACTGGCTTCTAAGGTCAGCAGACAACTAAATGGGCCCAATGACCTGCCATACCCTTAAATCAAATGAATGCACAGACATGCTGTGGTACAATTCTGCTGTTATGACATCAGTGCAGGCTTGATGTACATGTAAATGGTTTATTATTAGCAGTGCTGGGTATAAACCCAGAGTTTTAAATTAGTCATTTCCCAGCCAGGCCAATGGGAACAGAAGCCAGCAGTGCCATTATACAGTGAAACATGGGTCCCAGGAGTCTCCTGAACTGCATAAACAACGAGGGAGGAAAAAGGCAACACTAACACACATTTGTCACAGGATTACACAGCACTAAGTAAATATGTTGCATTACATTACACCGTGACTCATTTCACTATTTTCATTTGCACTTGCTCCTAAAAGCATATTGTAGCAGCTTGTGTGGCATAATTATCCATTTCCAGTTAAAGAGGAGACACTCATACCATATCTTCCAAGAAATAACGTTTAGTTCAATAGAGGTCTAAAACAACATGTCCAGATCTCACAATCCTTGAACTTCTTTCCTTTATCCACTAACTTAACCTTCTTCTGTATATCCTATTAAATTACTGTTACAACCTGAATATGAGAGTGTTTTTTCTACAAAACTACCTTTCTTATTCAATTAAAGAAGCCACATTTCTCAATTGTTAAATTCAGTTATAACATTAGCAGCTACACAATAACTTTGACTACAGACTACACACTGAACTGGCATAAATGATTTCTTTTTTTTTTCTTTTTTTTGAAGAGTACAAATATTGTATTTGATGCCAAATTCCAGAACAGCCTAACAGACTGACCCTTGGTGCTACAGACACATTTCAGTCAGCCATAAACAGCAACAGACCAGAAGGCATCATGTAACACCTCAACACTTACTTCCTGAAATGGACTCGAAAAAAGATAAGGCCAATTGCAAAAACGAAACCAGGCAAAGTGTTAAAGACATGAGAAAGATGCATGAATGAGCCTGAGAGGCAGGATTTTAGGTCAGGCAGAAAAGAGATTGAGAGAGAGCCAGAACAATAGGCAACAAGTGAGGTCTTCACTAAGTGGCAGACAGTGTTACCCCCACAGTCCTATCAAGAACACACACACTCATTCCCACACAGACAAACATACACAAAAATGCACACACACACTTGGCTACAAATGAGATTGGACAAGCCACTGAGGTCAGTATGGATGAGGGGAACAGGCAAAGAGGGAGAGGCAGAGACACATGCATACACACACACTCACACACAGGGTTGAGTTGAGCCTGGGAAAATCAGTCCAGGACCAAATAAGTAACTACAGTGGGAGACTGTCTGGTGGAGCCAGAGCCACTTAGTGCTCACTAGGGATGAGACTGTTTGACAGAGACGGAGAGACACATGGTCAAAGTCAGAGAGCTGGAAAATTGAGGAAAAACGAGCGAGCCGGATATTAAATAGAGAGAAGTGAGGCGCATTAGAGAGGACAATATCAACGAGTCTATCAAAAGACAAATGTCCAGTTCTCAGAGCTCTTTAGCTGTCAGGAAACATAGGCTGAACTTTGTCAATGAATGAAAAATGTAGAGCTGAAGTGAGCTGACGGAAAGACACATGGCTGGGAAAGAACCTGTTTAGATACCAGACAAGTCTCTTTTGCTGTTACGCTATCACGCCTCATCCCCACAAAGAGAGAAAGACAGAAGATAGAGATGAAGAGGATAATGTAAAAGTGGCTTGGATGGTGTGTTTCATAGAAGACACAAGTCTTCAAACTGTCCTGATCTACCAAAAGTCTCACCTGCAGCAAGACAGAGAACCCCAAGGAAAAAAGAGAGAGAGAGTGAGAAATAGAGAGTGGGAGGACGACTAAAACCAGCGGCAACAAAAAAGTGGCCGTGGCCACAAGGTAAAGATCTCAGACTGTTAGAGAGATAGAAAAAAGTTAGAGGGGGCTCCAGTCAGCAACACTAGAGATTGAGTGAGAGGAAGGAAGGCAGTGGGACATCTGCATTGTATGGATGAGATCCTGACCAAGTGAACTGGACTGGGAACTCCACTGCAACATCCCATGGGCAAATAACTTCAGGAGGAGGACGGCCAAAGTCTGGGACCACTACTAAGAGGGCTCTCTAGCTGAGAAATGTAAATTCTGAATATGACAGTATCCCTTGACAGACTGAACAAGGAGCATTGGAAACTTTGGCAATAATCACTCTACTGAAGTCTCTAAATGATCCAGGACTTGAGCTGTGTGGTCTTTTCAAATTCTCTGTAAGTATGACAAACCAGTCAAACACTGAGCACTGGCGCACACGTGTTGTCTGCTGAAGACCTACAGTAACTCTCTGATGGGACTCCAGTGGGACTTGGATGCATAAAAAGACATATTTTATTTTAGTAGGGCTTCATTTGAGTTTTTTTTAAGTCTGGGAAGCAGCTCTCCAACCTGTCAGTGTGTGTTCTAACTACTCTGTTGGGACTTTGTTGTTGAAATAAGACATTTTTAATTATCACTGATTTATATGTTTTTGTTCGACTTGCACAGGAACACTGTAGTTTCCAGGTTTAAATGTGTATTGACAATACAGTAACTTTACTGGGCTGTAACCCAAACTGCACTACTGGGACTACTCAAGGAATACTTTCTATGTTTTATGTTTAGTTAGCAATCCAGTCATATTCATAAGTTGCACTGTTGTCCAAGATGGATTAGGTATGCTTTTGCAACAGTGTGTGATCATTTTTATAGAGAGAGCTCACGGCATCAGTCATGATGAACAGTGCTGATATTGTATTTAGTTTGCTGGAGGTTTGTCAGCAGTAGGTGCTCTTACAGTTAGTCACATCCATGCTTGGAATAATTGTTGTCTGAGAAGAAACATCACTTCCTTTGTTTGTAGGAATGGAATTCATGACATTGGAGGAGGAGTACATGTTGAGATTTAAAGCTACTGAAACTCTCAGTAGAGACATTATTATTACTGTTACACCTTGTGCCTTCCCCTGAGGCTTAACTACATCCATACATTGAAGTGAGATCTTTTGCTACTGAAGCCCAATTCTAAGGAGGCCATAACTGCTGTGACAGCTGTATGTGCACTACCTGACCTGACTAAAGGACAGCAGTGCACCATCAAGTGTATCCTTTGCTACTGAAGAAGAAAAATCTAATCTGAGGAACTATCACAACACCTTTACTGAACCTTTTGCCAGTTAAGGAATTAAAGGAATAATCTTAGCACCTGTACATTCTAGGGAAGATCAACGAGACAAGTAGTGACTGCGAGACAACTGAGTGGAGCCATGCTGAGAGGCCTGTTTCAGAGGAAACCTAAACATGAGAGACTGGAGGAGGAACCTGAGGTCAGATTTAAAGGCTTGCTGGTGTCAGAGAGAGACCTGGGATACACATATGTCCAACCTGGAGGTAAGACTGTCCACACGTCTGATACACAGAGCACCAGTGGCATGTTAACTGGTTTGCTAGTGTTAGCCACATCCAGTATATGTGGCTAGAGGGCTGCAGTATATACACCAGTTAAGATCCTATCAACATCAGTCTTAAATGTAAGGGCTATTCATTATCCATTAATCTGCGAATTATTTTTTCTATTAACCCATTAATCTATATCTGTCTCTAAAATAAATAAATCACATCTGACATGAACTTTAGCTGTCAACTGCTATGCATGGGAGGACAGGAATGTCAATTTCTCAATACATTTCAATAACTTACAGTACTGTACATAAACTATATATTAAACAAGGAATATTGTTCATAATTTGTGACCCCAAGAAATCTTTGAAAACAAATACATAATTCAAAGGATTTGTTACAACTCTAAATCTAGTGGATCGGACATCACCATCCACAGCAAAAAAAACTAAACAGACAATAAATAAATTCAAAGAAAGGAAAAGAAAAAGGAACAGCACCAAGGTAAGGGGATCAACTCGCTGATAAGATAATGGAGCAAAAAATTATTAGGGATTGTAGGTGCTTAAAGAAGGAATGTAAAAAGCCTCCTATCAGTTCCTGTGCACCAGGATATCTGCCAGAGGAATAATGACTCGCTCAGGCTAAATTTCTCTCCTCTGAATATTGCCTAGTTCTGTGGTATATCTCCACAGTTTATTTTTAGCCTGGGGTGGCACTTTGTGCCAACTGCCATTCCAGGAAGTTACAGCAGCACTGAGAGCTACTTGTTTGTCTAATGATAAGATTCCACGACCCCTCCGCACAGAGGTCACAACACGATGGGACTGGCAGGATGACCAGCAGCCTGGGGCCCAAATAGTATTACACATCTTAGACTTAGACAGACTTTTTTTTTTTCGTTGCCTTGTGAAAAAAACATATTTTCTGAGCTGAGACACATTCCTGTGCATACAGTTTTCTGGAAAAATTCCCTGCACCACACACACACACCATCATCCAGTCAAAACTTTTAGTGAACGTTAGTTTACTCCTGCCGTACTTGGGCAGCTATGCATTTTAATGTCTCTTAGAGAACCTGAGGTGCTGTTCTTCTGGTTATGTGAATATGTGTTTTGTTAGTTACAACCTTGTCATACAGTTGCATGCTAAAATGTATTTAGGGTCAGATAATTCTATTAAATCAGAGCAGCTATGGACATAAAAAATAGTTTGATTTCAACTACACTGCATCTCTCCTTTTTTGGGTGTTTCATTATCCACCTACAATCAGAGTAATCAGTTGTAGCCCCTGACCATTAGGTTTGCAATGTACCCGCCCAATCTTAAACTTACATAACCCCAGCCAATATTTCCTTTTTTATCAGAGGAAATAGTTATCAACTGAGCTATGATTACTGGCTTTAAGTGTTTTTGAATTTCTTTCTTTCCCAGGACCAGTGAATTAGCTGTTCACTTGTAATTTATTCAATCAATGTGTCCTGAGTATATTTAAACCTGGTGTAAAAAGTGTAAGGAGGTCACTGAGGAAAGTTTATGTCATACACATCATTTCTTTGGCCTTCAGGATGTTTAATAATGGCTATGTTGTTTAAGTGTCAGTAAGACTGATGAAGTATTACAGTAAAGGGATCAAAGTAGGCCAAAAGAATCCAGTGGTATCTAAACACAGCATTCCACCTGCCTCTTACTGAGCCTGATGGAGAGTGTGAGACCAGAAAGGGAAGGAGGTCTGTGTGGGTGTCAGCGATTCCTGAGTGAGTGTGTGTGTATGCATGTTTAGATTATCAGTGACTGTTGTGGTGTATCTAATCTCCACTGGCTGGTTTTGTAGTGCTGTTGACAGGATCCTGTCCCGCAGGCACACTCTGCAACGTGTTTGTGTATGTGTGTGTGTGTGTGTGTCTAAACCTGATGTACGAAGTCTGGAGAGGGAGTCACGCTGATAGAATTCACCAGGAATACCTCTGCCCTTATATGAAATCCATCACTTAATCAAATGAAATGCATGTTGCATACTTGGTCGCTCTATCAAATTGTACATCTTTTATCAACACTGTGGCTGTAGAAATACCTTTTAACTTTATGTGTTAGAGAACCCCTTGTATTTCTCTACATCAAACTTTCTCAAACTTATTTCATTTACTTCAAGACTCTTTGGTTGTAATGGACATACAAGAAGCCACACCTGACAGTGGCTGGGTAACAAAGCTGTCAGCTAAAACATATCACTCTGGTGTTGATAATTATGATCCAGTGCACGAATACCGCACGGAAAAATGGCAGGATGTACAACTACACCAAAGGGTCAGTGTACTGTACCTCAAGAGGTGTTGAGAACAAGATGTCACACAAAAGTGAAGGTATTAATAATTAACAAACACACATACAAGAAGAGTGTCTGTCTGTTTATCCGTGTGTTCCTACATACCTGCATTGCGACACAGGAGGAAGGGGTCCTGGAGCTGGAAGTCCAGGTCTTGGTGATTGGTCGTCAGATTCCCTCCATGCTGAGTCTGTTCATTATGGTGAAACCATGCCTGAGATGCCAGCCTGAAACACACAAAGGACACAGCACACACATACATGAGAAGAATTTGTTAAAAACTAGTCATTGATCAAGTGGAAACAAAATTTACTATTTAAAAGAAGGGCTGTCAACAGTTTTGGTTGACTTTTCACCAAGAACCTGCTACCATTTTAAATACAGTACAGAGTGGATAGACTTTTGACTTAAAATATCAAACTCTTTTGCACCACACCCTCACCTTGTAGATAAAGGGTGCCCCTCCACTCGGTTCTTCTCCCAAAACACACAAAAAGTCAGTAAGAAACTAATACTGGTAATCATTTGTGTCAGTGCACTGACAGGTAAATGTTAGACTGGCCAAACAGACCAACCAGATAAAGGATTTGCCAGACAAAATCTAATACATATATTTATATCAGCCTTCAGGAACTTCAACCGAGGAAAACTCAGTCAAATGACGAGCGCTCGTACTCTAAGTGCAGTCCTCTGTACGCTGTGATATTATATTGTGGACACAGAATGAGGGAGAAATTAACCGTTTTCGAAAATAACCTCGTCAGACCCCGAACGCACTTTCTGTAACTTTATATGGAGTAAATCTGGTGTCAGTGGCAAAGCGCCCACCAGTGACGATGACGCAGCTGCTTGGTTAGCACAGCATCCTTAACCAAAGTTCAGACTACCCACTCATTTGTCCTGTTGTTGTAAGTGTACAGGGCGATCTGGCTGGCCACGTCAACAATGTTGTTGATGTTGGGTCTTGTCGCTTATGAGCAGCCAGACTCTCTATGTCCAGTCCTTTGCGGCAAGGCAGCTACTGCTACCCGCAGTCGCTGTCATTGTTCCCTAGGAGAAGTTAGGCTCTCGCTACTTAGCTCAGCGGCTAACGAGTCACAGAAAAGATGGGATTAAAAACTAAAACCAACGACGAGAGAAAACAATGAAATCGGCAATTGCACAGTATCCTGTTTTGCTAATTAAGACATGTAAATTTCAAAATCAAGAGTTATCAACCTCTAACCGCCACAACTGAGTTTGTTAACGGCCATGTTTAGCCAGAGAGATTGTAAACAATCAGACATGAGTAGTTGCACAAGCGATTTGAGGATTTCAATCTTATCAATCAACATGGAAAAATCGATCAAAAGAAGTCCTCCTGCGCATGATTTCAGCATTATTTTATTATTTATTAATAGGACAACACACCCATATACAATTAAGTCTGTGACTGTAGTTTGCTAAATTATCACTAACAACCTTACATCAGGTGGGTTAATTTAATCGCAAGTTGGTTGGTTGCAAACAAGCCAAGATTTCTGTTTTGAAAGATATTTGCTACTGGTGAATGAGCTAAACTTCTTGATGATTCTTTTTGTCTTTATCTCTGTATATATCTGACTGCTAGGCAACACACCGATCATACCATCATGGACTGATGTCTCCAATTCACAGTTACATTTCCCTTCAAATACACTCATAGGGGGTATCAGAGGATGGACAATGGATAAAGCACAATCACCTCTACACTTTAACCGCAGCCTGAGTTGATCTTA
>BRZM01000005.1:11215714-11278385 GCA_033238685.1 Lates japonicus | reverse complement strand
AATAGTTTGATTTCAACTACGCTGCATCTCTCCTTTTTTGGGTGTTTCATTATCCACCTACAATCAGAGTAATCAGTTGTAGCCCCTGACCGATGGGTTTTGCGTGTACCCGCCCGTCTTAAACACATAACCCCAGCCAATATTTCCTTTTTATCAGAGAAATAGTTATCAACTGAGCTATGATTACTGGCTTTAAGTGTTTTGGTTATATTTCTTTCCCAGGACCAGTAGTTAGCTGTTCACTTGTAATTTATTAAATCAATGTGTCCTGAGTATATTTAAACCTGGTGTAAAAAGTAAGGAGGTCATTGAGGAAAGTTTATGTTACACAATATCATTTCTTTGGCCTTCAGGATGTTTAATAATGGCTATGTTGTTTAAGTGTCAGTAAGACTGATGAAGTATTACAGTAAAGGGATCAAAGTAGGCCAAAAGAATCCAGTGGTATCTAAACACAGCATTCCACCTGCCTCTTACTGAGCCTGATGGAGAGTGTGAGACCAGAAAGGGAAGGAGGTCTGTGTGGGTGTCAGCGATCTCTGGAGCGAGTGTTGCGTACGTTTAGATCAAAGACCGTTGTGGTGTATCTAATCTCCACTGGCTGGTTTTGTAGTGCTGTCAGGATCCTGTCCCGCAGGCACACTCTGCAACGTGTTTGTGTATGTGTGTGTGTGTGTGTGTCTAAACCTGATGTACGTAAGTCTGAGAGGGAGTCACGCTGATAGAATTCACCAGAATACCTCTGCTCCTTATAAGGAACTACTGGTTTCCACTCAAATGAAATGCATGTTGCATACTTTGGTCGCTCTATCAAATTGTACATCTTTTATCAACACTGTGGCTGTAGAAATACCTTTAACTTTATGTGTTGTGAGAACCCCTTGCATTACATCAAACTTTCTCAAACTTATTTCTTTACGATTTCAAGACTTTGGTTGGTAATGGACATACAAGAAGCTACACTGACAGTGGCTGGGTAACAAAGCTGTCAGCTAAAACATATCACTCTGGTGTTGATAATTATGATTCAGTGCAATGAACATCACACTGGGAAAAATGGCAGTGGATGTACAACTACACTAAAGGGGTCAGTGAATGTACTGTACTCAAGAGGTGTTGAGAACAAGATGTGTCACACACAAAAGTGAAGGCATTAATAATTAACAAACACACATACAAGAAGAGTGTCTGTCTGTTTATCCGTGTGTGTTCCTGCTTACATCGTGCATTGCGATACAGGAGGAAGGGGTCCTGGAGCTGGAAGTCCAGGTCTTTGGTGATTGGCTCTGTCAGATTCTCCATGCTGAGTCTGTTCATTATGGTGAAACCATGCCTGGGAGATGCCAGCCTGAAACACACAAAGGACACAGCACACACATACATGAGAAGAATTTGAGCAAAAACTAGTCATTGATCAAGTGGAAACAAAATTTACTATTTAAAAGAAGTAAGTGCATGTCAAATAGCTTTATTGGACTTTTCACCAAGAACCTGCTACCATTTTAAATACAGTATAGAGTGGATAGACTTTTGACTGCAAAATATCAAACTCTTGCACCAATTCCCTCACCTTGTGTAGATAAAAAGGGTGCCCTCCACCTCGGTCTTCTCCTGAAAAACACACAAAAAGTCAGTAAGAAACTAATACTGGTAATCATTTGTGTCAGTGCACTGACAGGTAAAATGTTAGACTGGCCAAACAGACCAACCAGATAAAGGATTTCATGTGACAAAATCTAATACATATATTTATATCAGAGCCTTCTCAGGAACTTCAACCGAGGAAAACTCAGTCAAAATGACGAGCGTTTGTACCTAAGGGGCAGCAGTCCTCTGTACGCTGTGATATTATATTGCGGGATACAGAATGAGGGAGAAATTAACCGTTTTCTGAAAAATAACTCGTCAGACCCCGAACGCACTTCTGTAACTTTACATGGAGTAAATCTGTGTCAGTGGCAAAGCGCGCCCACCAGTGACGATGACGCAGCTAAGCTAAGTTAGCACAGCATCCTTAACCAAAGTTCAGACTTACCCACTCATTTGTCCTGTTGTTGTAAGTGTACAGGGCGACTTGGCTGGCCACGTCAACAATGTTGTTGATGTATGGGTCTTGTCGCTGCAGAGCAGCCAGACTTATGTCCAGTCCTTTTGCGGCAAGGCAGCTACTGCTACCTGCAGAAGTCGCTGTCATTGTTCCCTATGGAGAAGTTAGCTCGCTACTTAGCTTCAGCGGCTAACGAGTCACAGAAAGATGGGATTAAAAACTAAACCAACGACGAGAGAAAAAACAATGAAATCGGCAATTGCACAGTATCCTGTTTTGCTAATTAAGACATGTAAAATTTCAAAAATCAAGAGTTATCAACCTCTAACCGCCACAACTGAGTTTGTTAACGGCCATGTTTAGCCAGAGAGATTGTAAACAATCAGACATGAGTAGTTGCACAAGCGATTTGAGGATTTCAATCTTATCAATCAACATGGAAAAATCGATCAAAAGAAGTCCTCCCCTGCGCATGGATTTTCAGCATTATTTTATTATTTATTAATGTCAGGACAACACACCCATATACAATTAAGTCTGTGACTGTAGTTTAAGTTAAATTATCACTAAATACAACCTTACATCAGGTGGGTTAATTTAATCGCAAGTTGGTTGGTTATGCAATGGGTTTATATTTCTGTTTTATGTTGATATTTACACTGGTGAATGAGCTAAATCCTCTTGATGATTCTTTTTTGTCTTTATCTCTGTATATATCTGACTGCTAGGCAACACACTGATCATACCAATACGGACTGATGTCTCCCAATTCACAGTTACATTTCCCTTCAAATACACTAGGGGGTATCAGAGGGATGGATAATGGATAAAGCACAATCACCTCTACACTTTAACTGCACAGCCTGGAGTTGATCTGATAGCCCAGCAGGAGTGCATGATTGTGTGTTTGTAAGCATCCCCCAAAAGTTTTGTCTGAATGAGGGGAAGCCTAGGAAAGGGCAGTATTGCAGACACAGTTCAGAATACATGTCTCTCCCTAGAACATTTAGTACCCAGTTCGTGGGCCAAGTTAAGATTATTTTGAGCACAGTCCAATGCTGCAGTTATCAAGGCCAAATTTCCTCCATGTTCAGTGGTTTAAACTTGCAGTCTTCTGTTTTATTTTTGTCTTCCGCAATGCTGCTGCCCCTGTGTGTTTATGCTCTATCTCTTCCTCGTGTACCTATATTCATTCAAATGCAGTATTTCATAGATACTGTGTGTAATCCACCAGCGCTCAGCTTCAGAAATGAGACATATCCTTCCTGTTAGGAAAATTAATACTCAAGGACAGGGCAGTAACTGATACAGGAACAGGACTTTCAGGACTGTAAGTTCTTGAACTTGATATCAGCCATACCCAAGTCACACAATATCTGCTGGATCACTGGGCAGTGAATCTCCATATTCAGTTTAGCATATCCTGTTCTGTTGCAAGAGCAGGACCACCTCTTAAGTGGACATACATAAGCCCCTTCATTCGGTACACATCTGGCAGTAGATTACTTCTTTATCTGCATCCTCCACAGTGTGCTGTAGTAGTTGTTTGAGTAATTAGATTTGTTCTGTCATAAGTTGGAGCTGTGCTACAGCAGATGTGCATCCATCAACAGCCATGTCAGTGTCCTTGAGAGAAACAATGAACATCCAACTGCTCACAGTGTAAGCAGCACTGGAGGAAAACATCTGCTTCAACCGCTTCAAAGTGGAAGTGCCACTAGTGCCACTGCTGTCCACAGCCTCTCCTCTTAAATATGAATGAAGCACTTCCAGGTCAGGCTATGACACGTCTGCCTCTCCATTAACATGAAAATAGCTGCTTAGGAATTCAGAATGGGCCTATTTGTCTCTTGGCGAGTATGTCTATTACTCTGTCAGGGTGGTGGTGTCGGCTATCTGTGAGTTTCAAGGTATATGTTTCTATCTGGGAGGTATGTATCTGTTTGTCAAGGGGTGTGTTTTTGTCAATGATGAGGCTAATGAGTTATCCATCAGCAGGTCAATACTGTCAATAACCACTGAGCCAAGATTGAGTACTTGAGTCTGATTGGTAGGGATAGGCCATGAGATGCTGGTGATTGGCTCACAGGCAAGACAGACATTGGGATGTAGCCACTGGGCAGCTTATTGAAATTTAAGAGGGAGAGTGTAGGCCTTGTTCTCAGGGATGGCCATTGTAATTTGTATTTCCACACTGGAATCAATGTCCATCTGCATACATTTTTAGAATAGACATATTGTATGTTGAAAACCAAGTAGAGTTATTTATAGTTTTATAGTTTGCTAAATGCCAATAAGTTGATACAAAACAATATGCACTTTATATATGCACTTACTACACAAAATGTAGCAGAGGGTACTACACAAGCAGAGGGTTATAGAGAGTAACAAAGAGGAGATAGGGGATACAGTACATTGCATGATTTTAATTGTCCATTGATGGCCATTACCCCTGAAGGTAAAGAGCCATAATGAATGGGTGATATATGGCCTGTCTGGAGTGTTCAATCAGGGTCCATTATTAGCAATGGCTCCAGGTGGTGGAGACATTATATAACCTTTATTCATTTAAGTAATGCTGCAACACCTCTCTATAATACCCTCTACTTTCACTGGAGGAAGCATTCATTGGTTACAGTGTTTTGCTGATGGTCAATGAGCAGCCCTGCTGGCACTCATCTGATTTTTCCACTATGGGGGATTTTAGAGCCTGGAGAACACAATTTACTCTCTTCAGCAACTTGTAATTGTCAGCAAGTAACATCTGAGGCCTCATGAATAATTCTACGATCTCTTTATAGGCCTAATCACAAGACCTGTGGCTCCCTCTGCCTGGTGTGCAGGCAAAAATATATATATATATATATTTACAAGGCAACGCTGAAATCATGCTACATAACAGCACTGGAAGAAGCCTTGAGATCTGTACAGTTTATTTTATATATCTTTATATATATTTAAGTGTCTTATTCTCATACTGTATGAATAATTTCTTGGAATATGTATAATAGAGTTATTCTCAGATTTAGTTCTCAATTTCCTTTTGATTTTTTCAAGGTAAAAAATGACTCTGAATGATGAAACAGTAGAATCTAAAATGCAGATTTCATCCTCCAGATATTTTGTATAACCGAATGAATGAACCGAATGTATAATTAGATGCATAAAATATACAGTTTTGTTAGTGTTCTATCAGTTTTGTAGTTAATGTTTGAAATAAGTTTAATTTCATCTTGTGTTTCATTTTATCCCTGTAATCTTAATCTTTATTGCTTATTAATTTCAGGGGGAAGAGAGACAAAGTACATTATGTAAATGACAATGCCCAAAATTGCCAGATTAACTTTATAAAAGCAAGATTTGAATATTTCTTGATTTGACCCAGGAATGGATCCCAAAAAAGTTTCATATTCATATTAAAAGTATGAATCTATCAGATCTTAATTTGCATTGGAAATGGCAATAAATGAATGAAGGTCTAAAATCCAATCTCACTGTTCAGTTGAATTAAGTAGCTCTCTTCATTATGAGGGGGTTCCCCTTCGATGGACCAGCAGATTGTTGGTTTCCCAGATGGGATACCAGCATTTTGAGTGTTTGCCTGTTCAGATTCCCAGAGACCAACTGCACTGTAGAGTCACACACACTCACACACATACAAAGGGGTCGGGAACTACAAATATAGAACAGTCTTAAATAGAACTGATATTCCATGTGCAGGCTGGATTACAGAGGACATTTGTGTATGTGTGTCTGTGGGTTTGTGTGTCCCCTGGGCACAAGTGTCTGTTCCCACGACCCGCCCTCCATCCGTTCTTCCTTCCTTCAGTCCTTTCTTCCGTCTATCTTTCCATTCACTGGCCAGTGTAATTAAACAGAGGCTGGTTTGGCAAGAAAGTCAAGGAGAAACTCAGACCGTCATTATGCCATTCACTGTCCATCTGTCTCAGTGCCACCACGGGGCTGACTGAGTTGAGGCATTTGTACTTTGTGCTTAAGAATTCCCATTTTCTGCACCTCTGCTCTTCTACATTTCAGAGGAAATTTTTGTACTCTTTACTCATAATTTCTCAGATTCAGAATATACATAAAAACACACTTCGTAAGCCTGTAAAATACAATGCATTGTTGAAGATTAAACCAGTGGTTCACAACATTTTTAGCTTGTGGCCCCATTCAAAAGAGCAGTGTCTAGTTGGGTCCCCATGTCATGTTTCTGATGTGTATGAGTTAATAGTTGATCAACCAAGGGGGGACTTCCCCAGATATAAATAACTGTTTTAGGCCCAGTGTGGTCAAACTATCCAGCATTTCACTAAAAAGCTAATATTAGAGAGAAGTTAAAAAGGAAAATACACATTTTTTCCCAGCAGACCTTTGGTTTTTCTTCTTTTCAACCTCACAGCCCTCCAGATTTATCTTGTGACCCTTGAGGTGGGAGCCAGCTTTAACAGTAAAATGCTACTTATGCATTGATGCATCAGTATTAACAATCTAATTATATATTACATGGTGTAAAAGGAGCTGTTTTTGGCAGAACAAATACTCAATACGTGCAACAAAAATTCTGGGAATGTTTCCGTTCATTCATCGGTGCAGGCGTTCAACAAGCCTTAATTTTCCTTCAAATATACAGTATATTAATATAACATCTGCATCACAAAACACTAGATATTGTTCAGGAGAAGACAATGCATCTGTCAAATGTCATCAATAGAATCATTTATCAGCTGTCTCCCTGTCTTTACTATGTCTACAGTGACACATGTAGACAAAAAGCTTTAATCTATTACAGGATGGTGGGTGGTGATTTTGCGCTATGGCACTGAACAAATGAATACAGGCTGGGTTGAGTCATCAGATTCACCTCCTGATTATAGCCTGCAGTGAGATTGACATGAGGCCTGCACATTGTGAAGTTCGTATTCAGTGTCAAAGACAATTATATGGGATGGCCGGCATTATAATTAGAATCTGGAAATGCTGCTCAGTACCTTCAGTACATCCTGATGCATTATTGAGCCCATTTATTCTGTTTCATTAAGCGTTTTTTTGTGCGTATTTGACATCTTGAAATCATCCTTTAATGTAAAATGTTTTGAGTTTTGCGAGTATATCCGTAAAAAGACAGGAACTGCTTTTCAAAATAAGGTCAAGAGTCGTCTGAAGACTGAGCGGATAATGGAAAAAAATGTTTCTTTCTTTTTTATCTTTTCTATGAAGCTGCCTGTGGAGAGCTTTTAAGAAAACAGCTCAATTTAAGAGCCCGACGTGTTATTTGTGCAGGCAGGTCTATCCAAAAAGCCTCAGTAGGAGCTATAGAGCCGAGCTGACTCAATGTCATCAAAGCCTGGTCCGGAGCTATTTAGTTAAGAGCTGATGTTGCTGACTTTGTTTGACATTTTACTCCTAAATGAGCTTCATTTCATTGTTGTGTTACCTAAGAAAATGGGCCCATGTCTCCAGAAAATGACTTTGCATGCTTCAGGGGCCAGGACAAATTTGTTTCTGGCCACAGAGAACAATGTTGAAACATACTTCACTGTCCTGAGGGTAAAAGGAAAAAAACATGATTGAATTCTAAATATCTTTTTTTTATTGTCCTCTAGATAAAAAGGTTCAGTCTTTGAGCACTGACCTTCCTGAGTCGGTCTACTTGATGATATTTGAGTCTGTATTTACACGGCACCCAAAGATCCAAAAAATCAGCTTCCTTGTGGTTTTCTCCCTGTTTGAGAGAGGCTTGAAAAGATCAGAGCTTGAGTCATAAAAGAGTTGAAAAACCAGATATTTAGTGTGTGTGTAAACACAGCCTTGGCCAAAAAAAAGAATGAGAGTTGAAGCAGTCCAGATGTGTAGGGAACGACGGGGCAAAGCAGACGTAGACGTACGACATCTCCGATCTCTGTTTCTTCCTGCAGAAATCAAGGCTCATGCAAGGCTTGAGCCTGCCATGGATCATTATCCCTCCTTCCACCTCTCTACTTCTCTCTCCCTCTCTCTCTCCCTCACACAAACACACATTTTTCTCTCCACTTCCTCTTGCTTACTATCTTTTTGTCTGTATCACAGGCATGGGTTTTGGCCACCTTTCTTTTTATGTCTTTTCTCTGACCCTCTGTTCCTTTTAAGATCTTGTGAGCCCTCCTCTCCCCCCAGCACACACACACACACACACACTTCATCAACATCATCATCTTTGTCTTCATCATCACCATCATCATCATCTGGATACCAGCCGCTGGTTCTCCACTGTTGCCTATACAGTCTCCCTCCCTCCTCTTTTCTCTCTGGCAAACTCACACACACACACGCACACACACACACACACACATCTGGGAAACAGTCAAAGCGTCTACATGCACGGGGAGGGGGGCTACCTCTCTCTCTCCCTTTCTCTCTCTCTCTCTCACTCGGTATCGCAGGCTGAGGCTGCAGGGCAGCAGAGGCAGAGAGAGAGCTCAACTCCCGATCCAGTGAGACACAGGCAGACAGACAGACAGACAGGCAGGCAAGGCGGACAGACAGACAATTGCACAGACACGGCCCAGCCAGACACAACGCCGGACCATCATGGACTGGATCAGGACGGAAACCCGTCTCCGGATGAGACAGGACGGCCTGGCTTCTGTTTTTTGAGGACTCTGCTAGATACGTGGAATAACCGACGGCTATTGGGAGATTTAACCCCGTGCTACCCGTGATGGAATGTTACACTCTTCTCATTTTCTAATTTTCTCCTCTTCTCTTCCTCCTCCTTCTCTTCCTCCACCACCTCCACCTCCTCTTCTTCATCCTCTCACATTTGACATACGCTGCTGAAAGATGCGCACGAATGCGTCTTTTGCGCACTTCCATCGCGACCGCCACTGACCCAGCGCCGTGCTCTAACCTTTGAAACCTTATTTTTTTTAAAGGAAAAAAAGCACAACAAGAGAATTTATGAGAGGGAGAAAAGAAAGAAGAAAGGAGAGAGTGAGCGAGTGGGAATTAGATTGAACGCGGTGCTGGTCTCCATGTTTCTCGCCTAGGGCCCGGATACCGAGGATGCACAGTGCGTTTTCCCAACCATTCATAAGCTCCCTCTTTTCTCGCCCTCCATCCTTAGAGGTTAGGTAATATTCCCACTCCATCAGAAGAAACCTCATAAATAAAAAAGGCCTAAAACTATGTTCAGACAGTTCTTTCTTCTTTTTCCCCTTGCAATTTCTTTATTTTGAGGCTTTTTTCCTCTTGTTATTTTCCTCCCCTCCTCTCAGCTTTTTTCCTCCTCTCTCTATCTTCCATTCACCTATAGGGATAACGCCGGACTACATTTATGGTAAATGAAAGCAAAAACATGTACATCCCGGAGGACACCCTTGAGAACCATCAAGGTATGTGGTGTCTTTTTTTTTTTTTTTTTTTAATTATCATTATTGTTCGTAACTGGCAAACATCTTAACTGTAACTGTGTGCATGAGAGGAAGGGAGAGAGAGAGAGAGGAAGGTGGGAGGGAGGGAGTAAGAGGGTATGATGATCTCGAAATGGGGATGGGATGGTGGAGGGAGGGAGGGGAGGGAAAGGGAAAAGGGGTGTTAGCTCCCTCCTCGTTTTCAACAGATGGACAGATGCAGCTCTCTTTCCTGCACTTTCAAACCCCTCCTCCTCCTGTGTGCAGTTTGTTTATTTGATCGTGCATCTCGATACATGGTGAACTTGTGCCATTATCACGCAATGAGGCTGCAGGTATAACCGCGGACAGATATGGATGAGGCCTCCCCTCGCTTGGTTTAAGTCCACACTTGTGGGTTTTGACAGGCCTGTCCATGGGAGAACTGTGGAATTATGGGTGGGCAGTGGTCATATATAGCCAACAGGCAGTTGTAGGCGAGGGGGCCATTATTGTTTCTGACAAATGTCCAACACAAGATTTTTTTGGTGTGTTTTTAGGTGTGTGTATAACTTATCTGGCAGATCTCGTCTCACCAAACTGCACACAGGAGGACCCAGCCCGTATGGGGTTGGTTATCTGTCAGAAATGAACACACAATGGTCGCTGAGGACCAAAGGGATAGAGCAGCGCCCACCAATACACACGCAGCCATCGATTCTCACTACTTCTATGATCAATAGTCGTATTTGTCACGTTTGAATCAAGTTTTCAGGTCCACAGGGCTCCTTAACGGCAGCAGCGCGAGTGAGAAATCGCATAGAGATGACAGGTGGCAGTAGGAGGGCCTGCAGGACTTATTTGTCTGCTGAGAATTGGGTTGATGATGTGCTATTTTTGGGGGGAGAATGGCAACGGGGAGCGGGGGTTCTTAAGCAAAAGACGACCGAAGTTCAACATGTGACTTTTTTTTTGGTTTTGTTAAGTAATGAAGACATGCAAAGAGTGAATCGAAATCCAGGGCTGCGGTCTGGTTTACGGTGAGAAAGGGTCTGTTGCATTGCGCAGTATTGCGTCGCTCCTTCCACCCACGTTGCAGAGCAAAGCCAGCGATGCATTCGTTTATGGCCAGCGGGCCCTGTAATTCAGCGGAGGGTTATTTATCCGGTCACTATTATCACCTCACCAACCATCATCATCGTCGTCGTCGTCGTCTTATTACCACTTCCATCACCACCACATACCTCTCTGCCTTGGCGACAGGTTCCATAGCAACAGGGGATGAGGAGAGGGTGGCGGTGGATATGTGTGTGTGTGTGTGTGTGTGTGTATGTAGTGCGTGTGCGTGTCGCAGCGGGCACATTCACCAACAGTTCCGGAAGGAGCAACTAATATAATTTGGATGTTACCTGCAGTAAGCTGCTATCATGGTCATGCAGCTAACATGGTTTACCACTAGCTTTGCTTGGCATCACGAAGGGCAGGTGTGTGTACAGTCAGCAAACCACAGTTGCCTTGATGCCATGATGTCATCTTAATCTATTATTATCACCAGAGAGGGGACCTTATTGTTCAGATGCCCCCAAAAGTAGATATCCTCATCGCAAGTCTCTCAATCATGCACACACACAGAATGCAAAACATCTTTATGTCAGCCTTTCTCCTTGCACAAAATTGATTCTGCATGTGTGTGTGTGTGTCTGTGGTTTATACCAAAGTCACCCAGTATCGAAACGAGAGTGAACACACACTCCATTTCAGCTGAAGGAGGGGAGATAGTGGGCGTGGTGATAGTTCAAATGTAACTGTGGCTATCCGTCTTTCACTCTCTCTTCCTCTGCATCCCTCATCTCTTGTTCTTCTTCTTTCTCTTTTCATCTCCCACCTTCTCCACCCCTTACCATCATCTCCCTTCACATCTGTGATTTGTATTCCAGATCAATATATAATGAAGGAAAAAAAGACAGGAGGAGAGAGGAGATGATAGTTTTTGGGACGGCTTGGCGCCTGTAGTGATGTCATCAGAACAGGAGGCGCGACGTCGCCTGTCTGTTGTCATGTCAACCAAAAGCGATTCAACATGCTCCACATATAGAGAGAGATAGACAGATAAAAAGGAGGGGATGGTGGGATGGAGAGGAAGAATAGGGAGACTATGTTGCAGATGTTGGACATAAAATATTCATGCATGTTTTCACTGTGAAAACGCAGATTTACCTTAATGTTACCATGTCAAACACACACCTCAGCCTGTTTACTGTTGCATTAAGCACAGTTTCCTTCACTCTTCTCAGCTGTGGACAGCATAAAATGTCATAGCTGGTCTTCTATGTGCATGCATCTGGGTTGCAGTGTGATAAAGTTGATGATTAACGACATTACCTCAATGTGGCAGACGGGTTACCATGGCAATACCACATTAAACAAACACTATGTTCCGACGGGGACAGAGAGAAAGAGAGAGAGAGGGGGAGAGGGAAAGAGGGAAGGAAAGGGGATGCAGGAGGGAGATGGATGAGATGAAAAAAGATGGGGACGAGAGAGGAGGAGGAGGAAGATGTTTTTCTGGAAATTCACTGTGAATCACTGTTGTAGTGTCCTGATGGCTTGTTCTCTAACAACAATGGAGGTCAGACTACATCACAGGCCTTCACCTCAGTCAAATATAATGAATTGCTGCCATGTCAGGAAAGAATGACATAACTGCTTTTCTATTTGTTACTGGAACTGTTTCATGGCCACTCACGTACTGAGTGATTGAATATCCTTTGGTCTCTGAAAGCTGTTATATACCCACACAGGCTTTAAAACAATTTCCTCCAACCTCTAACCATTCCTTATCCTTCTGATAACTTTTTCTCCTTTCTGTCTTCTCATCTTTACTTAGCAGCAGTTAGCAATCGTCTTGTGTTTATGTCTTTCCCCATTTCACCATTTAGCCCCCCACCTCCCCACCCCTTTTATCAGTTTCCACTCCTCCGTCCCTTCGCCGTTCCTCCTCTTCCCTACTCCATCAGCTACCGACTCTCCTGTTTCCGTCCCCTTAGTCTTTGCTAATGAAGCAGGGATCTGCTTGGGGCCATTTTCCTCTCTATCAATATTCTATGCCAATTATCAGAGTTGGGATATTAACACTGACACATGGAACCATGTCGCACTTGTGCGCAAGCATACAGTGTCTCTTTCACTTACACACTGACAGATATTTGCGTGTCTTGTTTGAGTGATGCCAACAGGTCATGCACGTAATTTCTCCTTAGTATGATTTAGCTCTGCAATTAGCATCTGGGAAAACACATGTCTTCCATCTGGAGACTTAGAGGAACAGGTACAACTTTGAAGATGAGGGTCATGTGACCCACAAAGGGCTACACCAGTAAGTTGCTGACCACCACTGTCTGTCCAGGGCTATTATATAGTGTTCTTATCTTGTAGCTGACAATAAGCTGTAAGTTTGACTCCATGATTGATTTGTGTGGGTAGGAAATATTGAACATGACATTTGGTGGCTCTTACCAACTGCTACAATAGCATTGTGTTTGAGTAAGTAGTAATTAGACTAAAAGAGTTGGAGGAAGTATTTTGCTGACCTCTGACCACAACCTATTAAAGAATTTTAGGCTAAATCCCCTGATGGTAGAATTGTGTAATATAGAAATGATGTAACATAGTTTATTTCTCCTGTAATCATTGTTTTTCTAGCTTTTCTTTTCTTTTCTTTCTTTTTTTTTTTTTGAGTGGTACCTTACTTCCTGGTGTGAAAAATGTAATTATATTCATAGAATTTGTAGCACAGAACAAAGGTATAATTATAAACAACTTAGCACAGCACACAGCTGTTGCTGTTGCAAAGAGACTGAAAAGAAGTTTACTGATGCCCTTAGCTACTTATGTCAGTCATGTGACCCTTGCCTTGCACATCGCAGCATTGAACCTGCAGTAACAATGTATGCATTTCATCATAATCAGCTTTTTCCTCATGCCAACAAAAGCCCAGAGTCTCAGCAGTGTAATAATTGCTAATTTAACGCTAATGCTAATTGTTGCCAGTGCTAACAGCTCAATGTGGCAGCAGGTTGCAGAGTGTTAATGATGCAGGAAGTTATGTCACAGCACAGTAGGGTTGATTTGAGCACAGATGCTGAAGAACTTAGTGGAATGGTCCTTAAGGTGTTTCGCTAAGGTGGTTTGGGACCTGAAACAGAAAAAAAATCTATTATACATCTCTAAAATGTTAGATCACTGCGGTAATGGTCTTTAAAGCATCTTCACCATGGGATCTGAAATTGAGTATGCCTAAATATGGTTGACTTTCGCTGTAGGAGTCAGCCTCATTAAAACAAGCACACAATTTCAGATAAGCTGCAACTAGTTTGGTGCTTTGAGGAGGACCTGGCCATGAAAGGAAGTCCTGTTCACTGCGGGTCAGCGAGCACGTATTTACAATAATATTTGCCAAAAGTAGGCTGCCCACACAGGCAGTCATACAGAAGAAGAGAATTCAGTTTAGACAAATATTAATTTTCTCGATAACCAGTTCACAGTTTGAAGGACCTGCATATGAAAACGCTAGCCTGGTGGTGGTGCAAAGCTTTTCTCCATCAGCTAAAACTGAAGAGATGCAGTGGCTAATGGGGGGTTAAGAGAAGGTTTGGAAAATTTTTGGAACCAGCACTTGAAGAGAATGACTCAAGCTGCTGGTCAGAGCTAATTCACTAGTATTCTTGACATATGGAGGACCTGCCAGAAACAAGCACTCGTGGCCTTGACCCACGTTTTAAACACTGCCTTTAAATTATTTAAATGGCTCCAGATTTAGACTATAATTGGCTAAATTTGACGGATGTGCATTCCAGCATTCAGCCACTGATATAATGACATCCAACTATTAGCCACTGCTGTGATTATTAATCAATTTCTTAAGATGAAAATATTACACTGTTGCTTAAATATGGTCTACATTTTCCAGATTGCATGATATCTGTCAAGATATGCTTTCCCTGCAAGATATAACTCAAAGATAAAACTACAAAGGATGAATATCTAGCCGGTTTTGTGTGTTTTTTTGTTGTGACAAACGAGCAGAGGGTTTTGGTGCTTGGCAGTTTAGACAGGCAACATCAGCCAGTCTCACAGTCTGAGCCAGCTGCTTGTTGACTGCCCAATCTGATAGGCCTGACTGATAGTGGGCTTCCAATGAACACACACATCCACACACGCACATACAAGCACTAACATATGCATGGATTTTTTTCTCTCTCTAACACACACACACATATGCACAAATACCAGAGAGGAAACAACATCTGCGGCATCTGGCCAAGCAAAGCTTTGATCTGAGGTCACATCACAGCCATTCTGAAGAAACGTGACAGTCATCTGCCCTTGCTCATGTGTTGTTTGTTCTCCAGAAATCAAGCTCAGGAGGAAAACGGAAAAAGCATGTCTCTCTTTTTTAGGGAACAAAGTCAGCGCTCTGTGGGACACACACACACACACACACATCATATTCATACATACTACCACATATTGTACACCTAGGTTGAACCTCTTTTCTTCAACGCTCACTCTGTCTTTAGCTTTAATTCGGTTGCTGTCACTCACTGTGTCTTTGTGTTGCTCTGCTGTCTGTGTGTCTATGCAAAGTGTGTGTGACTGTACCTCTAAGTCAGGCATCTGGTGGCTATCAGAGTTAATCACCCAAGCTTCCTATAACTGCCCGTGACACACAAGCTCACGCAAACGCGCTCAGCGACACACACAAAGCATTTATTGGAACATGACAGTGTATTAGACAGTGTTGGAAAGGAACACCGACAGCGCAGCGGTGGCCAAAGTGTCGAGATGAAGAAATGGAGGGCAGCGAGAGGCCATGGGGGGTGGGGGTGGGGGGTGGAGGATGAAAAGCAGGGGGAGAAAATGACGATTGGAAAGGAGGGTAGGAAGGTGACAGGATGTGTGAAACGGATTATCACACTTTTGAGCATTCAAGAATAGGAGAACTTGATAATGACACCGCTGTACTGCTTAAATAGATGTGAACGGGAGGTGTGAAATGCCCAGACAGCTAAAGCAGTGTTCATTTAGTGCGCTGGAGGCAGGTGAATGAGTCAGAGGAGAAACACATGAAAACAAACACTTCAGAGTGCCCACAGCAGAGTCAACATTCTTCTTCTCCAGATGAATCAATGTCTGATTAAGTGAAAATTTCAGACCTAATATGGCATGTAATTGCCCCCATTTTGATCATGTTTGGGTTGAAAACTAAGGTTAAAAATATCCGTAAGCAGAGGTCAGATTCAAAGTCAGCTTTAGCAGCCTAAGAGCTATACTATAATATCACAGGCACTGTGATTTGGACAAAGACTTTTCATGGTCAGGGTTAGCAGTAATTTGCAGGGCTGAGTCGAAGCAGGGCCGTCCTGTCGGGGAGGACAGGTCAGGGCCTGGAAATGATAAATCCACTTATGAAAGCAAGACAGACAGGGAGAGGGAGACAGGCGGCTCTGCTCTGTTCTTTTCCACTGACACTCTGCTGCCTTCTGAAGTTTCCGAGCCAAGCTACACCATAGTAATCATTACGAGGAAAGATACGGAGCAGTGCTCACAGCGCCGCAGTGAGCCGACGGTAGGCTGGTGAAAGGTCAAACAACGTCTGAGTTGTTACAGTTGCATATAATTGTTCTTTTCTAAATCATTCTTTTCCCACTTGGAGGAAAAGAATCCTCTTAGTACTCATTTTGTGCTCACGGTTGGCTGTCTTGGCTTCAAGTGGAACTTTCCATTATCGATCTGCGAGACTGTAACGTAAGTTTGTCCTCGCCGTGCAGCTCCACACAGTGGAGGAGTTGTCAGCCTCAGTAAAAAGACAGCTGTACTCCATCTAGAGTGTTTACTGTCAAATGGACGAGGTCAGGACACCTGGTACACACTGTATGCGTCTGTCCCTCTTTCTGGCTCTGTCTGTTACTTTATGACACTCTCCTTTCATCTCTCCCATCCAGAGCTTCATCCTTCTAGCTGTCATGTTCTCCATCTCCTCCCCTCGTATTGAGGTTTACGGGGGAGGGTTCAAATGCCACACATTTCTAGGGCTGCAGTGAGAGCTTTGTCATCTATTTTTTATTGCATAGTTTGTATAATCCGTGTCTACATGTGTCCACATCTGGGCATGTTTGAGGTCAAAGCAGCCCAGTGACACATTTTATGGAAGTGCACACAAAAACAGAATGCTTGAATGTTTACCACACAGCAGACATTCAATCATGTGTAACCTGCTTAGAATAAAATAATCAAAACATTTCATCATGTAACATCTGAGATTCATCATGCAGCGCATTGTGACAGGAAATGGCGTGTAATGGATGGCATGTTCCTACCACTGATCATTAGAGTGAAGCTCGTTGTGTCCTGTGTGTACATGTGTGTGTACATGAGGTGGATCTTGAATGGTCTCCAAAGCAGCAGCACAGTGTGTGGATAGCTCATAACCCAGAGGCATATTAAATGTTTCATTTTCTCACTTGAAAAGAAGCCTCTGCTGACATGTCAGCTGTGTTAATATTCATCACTGAAGTCAGTTTGGACTTTGATTTGTTGTACCAGAAACCAACACATAGAAAGGCGCAGTAAGACATGCTGACATCTGGCAAAAACTGGTCCCACTGCTTACTGTCCACTGTCTTCTCATCTCTGCACAAACACACACACATACACACACACACACACACAGTGAGAGATAGTACTTTAACCCTATGCATTGCTTTATCAACTACCAACCCAGGAGACAGATAATAAATTGGTAAAAAGAAATGAAGGATGAGTGGAGATGGTGGATGGACGTGTGGATAATGTTAAAACTGCTCAATCAGAAAAGTCACAACAGAGAGAACAAATTTGATTCTTTGAGGCACCTCTCTGGAGGTTCTTTAAAGAACCATCTCTGCACTCGGTTCATCAAATAATACCCAGGAAAGAACCATTTTTTGATGGTTCTTTGAGACACCATTTTTGGTTCCACTTAGCACCTTTATTTTTCTGAGTGTACCATTAAGGCAAGCACTAAAAATGAGAGAATAAGAGGCCAGCAAAAGGTCTACAATGACTAAACCAGACTTCATATCACACACATGCGTGCACGCACACACACACACACACACACACACACACACACACACACACACACGCTGCTCCCTCCTGGGATCAATGTGAGCAGCTGTGCTAGCAGTGCAGTTGTAGTAAATCAGAATTTTCTCCTAATTGACCTGCCTGCTTACGTAAAATACATTTCAAAATGAAATAAAAGCCTGAGAAAGAAGAAAAAGGGTTTAAGTCAAATATGCACAAACAACTAAAACAAAACAACAAACATTAAAAAAGACTGTTAAAAAGTGTAATGAAGATATGTAGTTTTGAATGACATTTCAGAATGATAAATTTGTTAAAATGTGAATGAATTCTACTTCAGTTAAGTCCAGCTACTTGAAATGTACAGTTGAATTCACTTTTTTCACTTTTATTCATTATGAGTAGTTAGTTATTGTTTTTTCAATTGTCACTGCCTTCTCCCTTTTATCCATTGTATCAAAGGCCATAGTTGAAGTTGTTATGTGATTCTGCTCTCTGAGCGTGCTCACTCGCCTGGCTTTGATTGGGTGGAGGGAGAAACACCATAGCAACAGCCAGCTGATGGATTAAAGCCCTAATTGGGAGGAGAAGTCACTGTGATTACATGCACATATACACACATATGCAGGCACACACACAGTGTCACTTGATTAAAAGGAAGCGGGAGCCAGAAGACACTCACTTTCTCTTTCTGTGTGACAGTGTTACCATTTATGTTACCCCCATATACAGACGCTCAATCACACCATCACTTGCTCAGCTGCACAGAAGGAATCAAACATGGAGACTTCTCCCCTTGCGACCAGTGTAGTATTAACGAAGGACAGATGCAGAGTTTTCCCCATGCCCCTCCATCATCTGTGTTAATCAGCACCGTGTGGAGCCACTCCACATTCATTACTCCTTGATTAATCCATTAATTATGAGAAAATTCTGTTCGATTGTTGCTACACTTGACAACATGAGTGTGTTTGTGTGTGTGTGTGTGTGTGTGTGCACATTGGCTTTTTGTACATGTGACTGTGTGCCCTTACATACAGGTTTACATTATGCGTATATGTATGGAAACGTTGGTAGCTACACACATTACTCTTACTTGTAGAGTGTGTGTGTGTGCGCGCTGAATACATTATTAAGCAAGAGTGGATGTAATTTGTGGTGGGCTAATAGAAAGTGGTCATGCAGGCAGACCTAGCCGTGCATTACAAATCACTACAGCTGGCCTGCTCGTTCCTCAAGGTGACATTCAGCTCTGCGTAGTTCACCTGAAAAGGTGTGTGTGAGGGTGTGTATTCTCTGGTTTCACTTTTGTTTTGTTCAGTATATGGACAAAAGAAAACCCCTGAAGCCTTCATTTTAGAGGGCTGTTTGCTGGAGATTACTTGGAAAATTGTTTTGCTTTTTGTCTTCTTGCTTCTGAGGAATTTAGAATCAGACATGTGAAATAATACAGTTAGCATGGTGTTTATTTTAGGAATTCCACCACTAATCTTGCTGCAACTGGTGCATATAATCCAATTTTTTGGATGCATGTCCATTTTTGATGGATTTTCATGTGCTTTCAGTCATTTCTTTGTGATTTCTGCAAGTAATATTTGTTGGGTAAATGTCTCCATGCCCCCCCTGAGAATATTCAGTGCTCCATATTCAGCCTTTTGACTAAGATTGCAGGCCCCTATTGCACTCTTTATGCAATAAATGAACCAGCAGAATAATCAATCTTCCCATAGTGCTGCTTATCTGAGACTGGATAGCAAATAGCGGCAGGCAGAGGAAAGTAGCCCAGACATGCTCACATCACCTCTCCGTAACCATGTCCTTCAGCTCCTCCAGGGGGATTTTGAGGTCTCCCCAGGCCTCATAAGATATGCAACACCTCCAGCATGTTCTGGGTCCGCCCCGGGGTCTCCTCCCAGTTGGACCTGGCCTCAATACCTCAGCAAAGGCATCCAGAAGGCATCAAATATCTGAACCGCCTTGGCAGGAAAGATAGAAGAGCAGATATTCCACTCCGCTCAAGTCTTTACCTTGTCTCCAAGGGTGAGCTCACACACCCAGAGAAGGAAACAAATTTCAGCTGCTTGTATCCACTTTCAGTCACAACCCAAAACTCATGACCATAGGAGAGGGATAGGAAAGAGACAACATGGCACACTCTCAGACTCAGCTCCCTTTGCTCTACAGTCTCAACCCCAACATATTTGATCTCCTCGGCTTGTGGCATCAACTAGAAGGAGGCAATCCACCATTTTCTGGTTCCATGGCCAGGCTGACCCTCATTCTAACTACTTAACACACAGCCAAGGAGTATCTCTAATATCCAGAATACCTGGAATTAATATTTGACTGCATCTTATCTTCAAGCTATGCATTAGTTCAGGTGTATCAGCTGACAGTAAAATCTGCAGCAACTGGAAACAGCAATGATCATAGATTCACACACAGGACAGAGTCTGTCACTGCTACACATCTTTGATTTTTCTGTCTTCTACTTCTTTTTGTCCATCTCTTCTTTTTTCCTTTCTTCTTCTCCTGTCATCTTTTGCTTTACTCATTCCCTTTCCTTCTCTTGATCCTACTCCTTTAGCACCCTGTTTTCTCTCACTTCTCCCATCTCTCTCTCTCTTTCTCCCATCTCTCTCTCTAGCGGTGGATTATTTTTGGGCTGCCTGGTTAATTTCAGTAGGAAGTCACGCTCAGTGCCAGGGAAAGTGGAACGCATATAGAGAAGCCAAAAGACAAACAGAGACATCAAACAGCTTCTCGTCTTTTTTCAGCCTCTCAGCAAGACACTGCGTTGAATCTTTGTCTCCATTATAAGTGTGTGTGTGTGTGTGTGTGTGTGAAAGTTTTTTGTGTGTAGCTAAATAATGTGATGAAATTCTCTCCTCCTCTCCTCTTCTCTCTCTCCTAAAAATTACCCTTTGATGACATAGATTCAAGTTCAAGTATTTGAAAAACTCACTGACCCTTTTGCCAGAATAAAAGCCTGCATCACATGAGTCAGTAGGCAGAGCTGCAGCAAGGTAGCCTGGAAGGTCTATCCTGTCCACCCAGGCAACCTCCGTCCCAGCATCAGCTAATGTGTCCATCAACAGCTGTGCGACATGTGTGAGTGTCCTTGAGCAAGTCACACTGACACGCTGCTTAATCACTGTAATTTATTTTGGACAGGAGCGTCAATTAAACGCCTCAAATTGAACAACAGTTTTATCGCCTCACCAGAATTGATTTTCTTTTTTCTTCTTTTGTCGGGCAGCACCAAACTTTGGAATGGAAGGGATGTGTGTGTTAAATAATTCAGCTGGCAGCAGGCCTGATGCTGATGAATATCAGTGATCCAGTCAACAGTTAGTCTTTAGAGTCTGAGAGCCAGAGTGGAGGCAGCAGATTATACTGTATTACAGGCAAAGAGGATGATGGGAGGTATTAATTTAATAACAGCTAATGGAAAGATGGCATGTGTATGTGGAATGTCTGAGAACATGAATGCTGTCATGTGTACATGTGTCCTTTGTATGTCTGTGGGCAATGTGTGTATCTGTGTGCATGTGTGTGTTTATTCCCTGCTGGTTAATGCTAGCTCTGCTTACGGCTGTGGCTCAGCGTGAGTAAGATTTACTCTGTGCTGCGCTGACTTAGCTTATTACTGATTCTGTGAATGTGTGTGTGTTTGAGTGTGTGCGTGCATGCGTGTGTGTACTTGTGTTGTGTGTGTGTGTGTGTGTGTGTGAGTGACAGCCACAGGTTCACACTTTAGATGGTCTCTGCATGAAGGCGGCACATGATCAGCTTAGGGGACAATACGCTGCAGGACACACACACACACACACACACACACCCAGGTGTTAATGTCCTCTTGGGCAGATCTGACACAGTCTACTCTCTCTCTCTCTCTCTCTCTTTGCTTGAGTGACTCACAGAGGTGCCTTCAGGTGTCAGTATAAGATGGATAATTCACCCTAAGGACCCTTTTCCCCGCTCTCCCTCCCTCTCGCTCTCTCTGTCTCTGCCCCCACCCCACCCCCACTCAGACTGGCTCTCTCTTATTTTTCGTCCTTTCTCCTCCTCCTGTAATTAGTCTCTGTGTGTGAGAGAAGTGGCAGCATATGTTGCACTGAATCAGAGAGGCAGGGAGAAAGAGAGAGATAGAGAGATCTAAGAGAGGGAAAGCATAGACAGAAAATGTCAGTCAGTGAGAAAAAACATGGAGAGACGGAGTGATATTAGATGGAAATCTGGAGGACAAAATAAGTGACAATATGAGTTCCAGGGTGACAAGAATGGAGAGTGGCTTCATAGGGTGTGTACAAGCAGGTGAGCACATAGAGAAAGTTTGCCTTTTTTCTTTTTGCCCATGAGTAAGGTCTGTCCAGCCAGCAGAAGCTGGTCACCAAGACAAACAAAAACAATTCAATCTCCCCGTTTCCTCCAATTGCCAAAGATACAGGAAGGGCTAAAGTACAGAAAATTAACAACTGAGCCAGCAAGTTATGTTTGGATGGTTGTCAAAGAGAACACATTTACAGTCATACCTGGGCAGCAAAAGCAGCTGGATGCATTTGGAATTCTTAAGTCACTTAATGCTTGAGTCTTGGAAGGAAAAAGACATTCTTGCCCCACATGCAGGATTTACAGTCGTAGTTGAACCCGAGTTTGGACTGAAGTAGTGGCCTTAACGTCAAACAACACGCATCCTCAAACCACAAACATAAGGTCTTTGGGTAAAAAAAGTTGTTAATGGATCAAAGCGGTTTGAGCCCAATGAATAAACAGAGAGTAGGAGGAGGGATCAATTGGGCAGGAGGTGTGGTATCAATGAACATAAGGAAATGGGGGCACATTTCAAGGCTTCAAGTTTTATCATCCCAACCCACCCCTTCAGTGGTTGACAGAAAGGAAGGAGAGTGGGCGTTGGGCGTTAAGTTACATTAATTTGGTTTTGCTTGGCCACAAGTCTAGTTTTGGCACTTTTATTCATCCATGGAAGGTTTTTGCGAATCACACAGGCTCATTTTCCCGCCACACAACTACACACATTGACACCTGTGAGCTTCTGTTGTGCTTTGTGGAGTGATTAGTGGATGCTATGCATATCTCTGGTGTTGGCAAGTTGACCATATTATAACTTGATCTTGCAGCTTCCCTGCTCCTCATTGTAAGTCATTGTGGATATAAGCATGAGCTAAATATGAAAATTCTAAACTGAATACCCAGAGGAAGCCATGATGCCAAACAGAGCTGACATCTATTATTCCTCTGTCCACTTCACATGCCAGGATTTTATACCTTCTGATCACAAGTATCATTTTCCTGTGTTTTGACTGGTCTGCTTGTCTATTCAGCATGATCTGCTGTGCTTCTGTTCCCATTTTGTGTCATAATGCATCAATAAAATGTCAAATAGTAGAGATGAGATAAAAAATATCTGTTTGAATGACTTAAGATTCTATTTCAGTCCGTTCATCTTAAGCTTTGAAACAGCTTGAAAAGCCTGTTTATCATTTCTCTTCATAGCCACTCAAGGATCACCTCGAAGCGAAAGCCTTTTTCTCTTCCATACAAGACCTTGGATACTCAAAGATATTTACTTTGTGCGAATCCACAGCAGTACAAAGCATTGTGGTGGGATAACAGCCATGCAAAGACAGTCCCTGCCTTCCCTGCTTGTCCTCCCACTCAACATATGTCCTCCTCTCCTCTCCTCCTCTCCTCATCCCTAATCCCGCTAATAATCATATATTTTGTTGTGTCATTTCTACCAGCTATCTGTGTGAATGTAAACGTGGGTGGTGCGTGTTTGTGTCGCAGAGAGTGCCCTTTGTGCTCCACTTCTGATGTATTTATATCCATAAACACACACGTACGCACGCTGTGCCTTTTTTCACTCTGCAGCCAAACTCTCATCAAAGGGGTGTTTGATTTCTTCTTCTGTTGCCCAGGCCCCACATGTCCCAGTAGGGTGGTGGGTATAAAGAGCAGGGAGGGGCTGAGGCGTAAACCAGCACCCACTAAGCCTCAGAGCTATAAATCTGCAAAAAACCTATTAGACACTTTGTATTTGTCTGTCAAACATTTAGCTAATCTTTGTCGAGGAATTTCACATGAGATTTGTCATGTGTCGAGTCGACTTTGTCAGGATTTGTGGAAATGCAAATTGATCACTGGTGAAATGCAGCTAAAACAGAATAAAACACTTACGATCTTTGAAGAGTTTTTCACTGCATTTGTTACATTTTTTAATATGGTGAGCCAGTTTTGTTTTTGACTAACTGTAGATGATGATGTAGATGTGTCAAGCTGTCTAACTGACAGGCAGGAGGTGGCATTTGCACTACTGTTGGTAGAACGCAGGTAGAGTACATACAGTATGTACACATTGTGTTGATTTAAGAGGAGGGTTTGGAGTTTAAGCTGTTGGAAACTTCACCATCAAAAAATGTCTTAAGAAGCCTTTTTATAGTGACGACTGGCCCGGAGAGTGGGCAGCTCAGTTTGTGTCAGTGAAGGTTTAAACTTGGTTGTGACTGGCAACTGAGCCCAGTCTCAGAACTTGCACTCAACATGCTCTCATACCCCAAGTTGGAGCCTTTTGAGTGATTTAGACACATTTAGCTGGTAAATAAGAAATCCAGTTGCTGTTGCCTCTTGACCATCAATTCAAATGCATGTATGTATCAGCTTTAGAAATACCCACTATCAACCTGTGTGCTACCTGTTCTTTTAAAAATACTGTACTGCCTTTTTTCACACTGTCTGTTGTACAACTTAAATTAAAAAGGTGCTCAGTTCCTACCACTGTTCCCATGGCCCCACCTCTCCTGACGGGGGATGTGCAGGGTAGGTAAGACCTGAGTCATAAACCTAACGCTCCCTCTGAGACTGTGGCGATGCCAGACTGTCGAGCTAAAGTATGAGAGTACATTCATTAGCGTTTTATTGCTTTGTAGTCTCCTCAATTAATCACAGGCGTGCACACAGACATGCACTTTTTTTATGATTCTAAACACAAAAATTACTGGCAGAGCAGAGACATGCATTGTGTGTGTCTTCTTCACTTAGACACACAAAGACATTACAACACACGTACTTCGTTTGATTGCTCCCTGATGTGTTGTACTTCAAGACCACAACTTCTCTCCAGGTCCATATATCTACTCCTGTGGGATTACTTACTACCACACACACACACACACACACACACACTCACATATAATGTATTTGTACCTCCTGTGAGGACACTTATTGACTCAACAGTAAAATGGCGTCACCTCGGCTCCCCTCTCCTCTGCTGATGAAGGTTTTATTGAAGGAATCTTAATAGTGGTTAATTGTAGTCTCATTTATAGTTTCAGGGCCATCTGTATTTGTGGCAGATCTGCTGATAATGACAAGTGTTCCAAGAGGAATTTTATGGTGTGTTCTTCTTAATGACTTTAGTAGCAGTCCAAAGTTACTAACCATTTTACAACACTTTTGATTTGCAACAGTAATATTCTTCCTTTACCTTTTTTCCATAATTAATTTCACAATTCAAACTGCTTATGTGCAGTTTCACTTATACCTTTTTCTTTCTTCTTTTTTTTTTCACTTAAAAAAAAAATCCTGTCTAGTATTCACAAGCCCATTTTTCATTCCAGTCCTGTTTTAAAACCACAAAAGGGCTGGATACAAATAAATAAATTAACCTCTTTTACCCTTGTTTCTTGTTCTTCTTCTGGTTGCTCAATCTTTTTATCCCTCAGAGGTGCTGTTACTTGGACGAGGCTTATTATAATCAGGTATTAAATGATCGAAAATTGGAGTGGACAGAATTTGTCAACACAAACACGAATAAAAAAAGAAACAGACTTTAATGTAGTCATATTCAGTACATTCAGTTGCTCTGTATATCCATTATGGCAGCATAGAGGTGAACTGACAGCAACCAGTAAATCATGAGGTGGTCACACAGAGCATTATGAAACATGAACAAACAGTTATTTGCATGATGTTGTGAGAGGATAGCCCAGGAGCTAACAGCTAATCATGTGGCCCAGTATCAGCGTTGATGACTTGAGCATTTTTGGATATTTCAGACACGAGCAAGGGCGTGATAAAATGCGGGGGTATTTAAACAGGAGCGTGAAACACGCAAGGAGAATGCAATACAAGGAATTTAGTTATTTTTGATTTTCTGGATGTTCACCTCAGAGTTTGCTTAATTAATGATAGGTCAAAGGCCAGGGACTGAATACTGTGTGTGCGCCGATCATCTGATTAGTGCTGACTCTTGTTACATGATGTTGTGTGAGTCTACGCTGTTGTACTGCTGCTTAACTAGGCCATAATGGAGATTCAGGTCTCAGCAATAATACTGTCGCGAAGGTCATGATAATATATTTTAGCCAACTTTGTCATCTTTATTAATGGCACAGTATCAGTGACTCAGCTTAGTATAGAAAAAAAGATAATATAGACTTGAAATATTTAACCACTCAATACTTGTTTAGTTCTGTTGAGTATAAACACATTTTGCATTTTGTGTCAATACAGTATATTTCTAACTGTGCATCATTAATTGCTTACTATTTTATCCCCACGTTAACGTACTCAAAATATCATATTTCCTATGTATTTTGTGTTTTATCTGGTGTTTCTGTGCCAGTTGTGAGGCTGTGGGGATTTGTGTATTGCAGCTGTGTACAGTGTGGTTTTGTTAGCAGAGCACACAAAGTCATTAAAAGGACAAACACAAAATCATTCTGCTGTAGGGTTTTTTTTTCTCACAAAGCTTAATGTCTAAATTTGCATTTCATGTGGAAATAGCTTTATATTATGAGGTTATGGTTGATATTATTAAAGCTGTGTTGAGAATTATTTATTAATGGTGCTATGTTAAACAAGTGGCTGTGTTTTTCCGGCTCAGACTCCTCCTGTGGGGCCTGTTAAAGTTCAGGAGCCGGCAGTCTAGTCTCTAATAGTCAGAGGGAGAATGCCAGAGGGACTCTAACCTCCTGAGCATCCCAAACCAGCCCAAAGAAATCATATGCACATTGTTTATATATGTTTGTAATACTGTGGGAAAACAATCAGATTTGGCTCTAAATAGAAATGTAAAAATAGCAGACTGGGTGTGATGCTGTGAAATATTAATTTGTTGCCCCTAAGATAAACACATAATATTGATTTTGACTTGTTTTGGCCTAGCTAACAAAAAGCAAAGTTTCCCATAGGAGGCAGTAGAAATTAAAAATACCCTGATTTTGTGTATCAGAGAACAGTAATGTTTGAATTTCCCCTGTTTTCCTCTAAATAAATATAAACCTCCCTTTGAAACACTGGGAGATTTCAAAGGGAGAAATCTCCCTCTGAAACTTCCATTTTGCCATCTGTCAACAGTTAAGGCAGCCAAATATACATGAAAGATACAAAGTCAATATGGCTGGCATCATAACAGGCTGACAGAAATATATATTACACATTCAAATGTGCTTCCCAGCAACAGCCTCTGTGAGTGTGTTATGACTGTGTACTCCAGAACCTATCTGAGTTATGTATACAGGCTATAGCATGTCTGCAGTTTATTTCTGTCATCTAGAGCCATGCACAACTGCTATTTCAGTTGGAATCAGAAGAGCATTAGCATACCAGCATCAAAGGACATATTTTTACAATGAAAATCAGCAAAAGCTCTGCTCAAACTTAACAAATTGTTTTATTATCTTTTATTACTTCACTCTCTTCCACATAAAGATCTCTCTCTGTGAAATTAAATGAGACCAATGAAGGTGAAAAGTATTGAATGCAGACACTTTTTTTTACATTTTGGGTTAAATGTATTTCCCTTTTTTGTCTAGGGAAAGTAGTTTTAAGAATGTTCACTACTTTTTCATCAATGCTCTGTTTCACATTAATGCAGCCCCACACACTCCCTCCTGGCAGCTGCCCAGTTTAACCACAGTCTCCTACTGCTGGCAGCTGGATGATCCCAGTGGAGCAAAATGAGGGTTACATTCCCTGTGCAAGGGCATTAGGGGAGTGTTAGTCAATCACTTTCTCCATGCAGATTTTACTTTTCTATTGTAGCGTTTTTAAAGGTCTGACCTTTACATCTCCACTTAAACCTCTTGATGACCCTGTAGCAGCTGTCACAGTCAGTAGCAATGCGCTTTGTTCGCGGCTGCAGTCTTTTTAAAAGAGTGAGGTTGATGAAGTCCTGCTGGCGCACTTGGCAAAGATTGTGACTTGACAAAGACCAACAGAGCAGGAAAGCAGAGAAACAACCTTGAAAGTGAGATGTTTTTTCATAGATTCTGATTTTTGTTTGCTGTTCTTAAAAAAATGCCACAGTGCATTTGCTTGTTTCTTTGTTTCTTTTGACATGAGGAAACAAGCGGGTAGCTTGTTGACAGGGATGGAAACAGGGTCCCACAGACAGAAAGTGCATAGTTCCAACAGATGGGTGGAACAGTCACTAAACTGAGAGAAAAATACAAAATTTACTTTGTTTGAACTGTAACAGTAGGGATTTTTGACATGATTCATCTGTGTATCAGTGTGGCCAAAGGGAATTTTGATTGAGAACACACTTGTAGTTCTGCACTCATTTTTTACAGGTTGGATCATATGCAGGCTCTACACACAGCACACAGTCACACCTACTGTATATGCAAAGGGTCTTTTCCTGTTTTGCCATTAGATGAGCTCATCTATTAGTACATAATTAGTTAATATAGGCCACTGCTGGCAATGTTCAGCCTTAGCGATGGTAACCCATCCACTGTAAAGGTTTATTTAAAGTGCACTGGAGCATGTTCATTTCAACAGGAATGGCAGAGTAATATAAATTGAGAGGAAAAGTTGGAATATTTTCACTCAGTTTTTTTTCCATATTTTACCATCAAACATTGTGTTTACAAGTCGACTTAAGGAAACAAACAATTGAGCAAGCAGACGATGGCTTGGTTTGCTGCCAAAACTGCACCATTAGCAGCCAAAGCAGACATCCATCAGTGTTTGGATTCTGGCTGGTGATATTTTCAAAGCCTGGCCGTAGAATCGATACAAATGCAACAATGCAACAATCAAACTAGAAGTAAAAACAAATTTAATGTGGCAATATCTTTTTGGTTAAAGGTCACTTTTGTCTTATGATTTCATGTGGAGAAGGCAATGGAGACAGAAACTATAACCAGGAAGTGGGAGAGACAGTTGACTGAGCAATGCATCCACATGTGGACAGTAATATGTGGGAGCAGATTTGTTCAGATACTGTGTTGCAGTAATGTGAAAAGTTCCATACAGGATGTAGCCAAGTGTGTGATGTAATTGTTTGACATGATGCATAATCTATGTGCACTGTTTCCTTCTTCATATCTTCTCAGGGCAGTTTACATGACGTTAAAGAAAAGCTGAGCACCATAAAGAGTGTTTGCTACTTAATTGTCTGCACTTCATTGCCTTGTCCTGTACAAAAACACCATCTACCAGACACCTACAGTTTATGTATGAGGCTAAAATATTCCAGACGCTGGTTGATTCTGTACTATACAGGTGGTCATAAGCGGCTCAACTGGTTTTGCATCACAATGACCTTGCCAAGGTTAGAGGTTCCATTCAGTGGGACTACATGTTCAGAAAATATATGCAATTACTTTGCCGCAGGGCACTTTGGATGAAAGCATTGTCTGAATGGCATATACTGTACATTATAGGAGCCCATTGTGCCCTTTACTGATGTAAAGGACAGATGTGGACAGGGAGAGGGAGAAGGACAAGCAGACAAAGACAGAAGAGAAAGAAAAGAAAAATGACAGAATCAGAAGTATGGGGAAGAGGGAGAAAGTGAAGATTCAAGAAATTCAAACATTAATTAATAAATACTGTATGTCAACTAACCTAAATCTGTATCTCACAAGCAAAACACAGTAGCCAGATATATCATTTTCCTAAAGTCTGGGAAATTTAGGCACTTTGATGTTGCAAATTATTCTTATAGCTCAAAGAGCCCTCATGATGCAGAGACAGAAGCTGTTTGTATTGTTTCAGTGAAAGTAAAATGAATAAAGGTGCCAGCCAAATGGTTCATTTGTACAATACAAAGACAGAGAACCCAAAAGATATCACGAACATAACATTAGATGTAAGGAATGACGCACAGAGAGAGACAGGTAGAGAGACAGTTTGTAACTGGGTTACTCTGGCCTCACATCTCTCCACTGCAGATGAATATTAATAAGTGGTTATTAATATCTGCTGCCTGCACTGTGTGTGTGAATATGTGTGTATGCGAGGTCGGCACGGAGGCGCAGTGTGAACAAGCTTTCCTCCTCCTCCTGCTTCTCCTCCTTCTCCTCCTCTTCCACACAACCTGTATCTCCATCACTTTTTGCTCTTCTTTCCTCCTCCTCATGCTCACCCTGACTTCTCTCTTTTTTGTGAGTTCTTTGTTTTTCTCTTCCTCTTTTCTATCTGTCTATCTCACTGGCCTCACCCCCGCATTCATTCTCCCTGTCTATCACAGCTCCTTATGTTTCAGGGAGGGATGCCGATGCCATTGCTGGCATTGGTTTTGTGATAAATCAAAGCTCAGTGACTTAATTTTCAGCTACGTGTTAGCAATTTGATACATTTCCTCCATTAGAATTATATAAAGAAGTAAATGTATCAATCATTTTTGTGCAGTAAAGTGAGGCATAATTGTCAAATTCTGTTATACAGTAACAGGAATAGATTAGAATGAGACTCTGCCAAACTGCTAGTGCTAAGAACTGACAGTGAAACCAGTATTGCTGCAGATGCAACATTAAAGAGACCTTTCCCCTTTTCACATGGCAATTAGCAGTCAGATCCAGCTAATCAGACTTGTGGACACACTTATTCATACGTTCAAAAAGTCCGTTCACAACTTGCTCACACAACAGCTCTGAAAAAGCAACTCTGCAGCCTAAAAATTACGTATATGCATTTGCACAAACAATGTGTAAAAAGTTGTAGCTTTATGTTGGGTTGCCTGGCAACCTCATGGAGATTATAAGAGATCATGACTCCAGAATGTTACTGCACCTGCACTCGAGCAAATACTACACCCCGTAAAACCACAGTGTTTCATTTCTACACTTCAGTTATTGTATGGATCAAACAAACATGATATAATGTGTTAATTTGTGAGCTTGGTAGGTGCAGGACAGAGCTAGGCTAACTTTTCTGCCCCATTCCATTTTTATTTTAAGCTAAGTTAACCGCCTACTGATAGTAGCTTCATATCCATCATAGCTTCAACAACCCAACATTTAAACAAGTCATTTAACTGCTTATGTGTAAGTTTTAAGTGCTTAGGGATTTGACTAGCAAAATATAATCAGGTACTACAGTATACAGTATGTTTCAAATAAAATCATATTTCAACTTCAAAAACAATGTTTTGATCAAGAAAAATTATCTGGAAACTGTACACTTCACTCTGTCAGGAAAAAATAAGATCTTGTTGGATTTGGCTCAGACTATTCAGCTAGCCAGCCAAGGGCCTGATTTGACTTTACTTCTTCTCTACTTCCAAATAGCTTAAAACCATGAAGTGTTATCTTTAGCTCAAAGTTAGCCATCTGAGGATTCAATGTAATATGTCATTGTTATAACAACTGTCATTCGAATAGGACTACATGACAAATTAAATATATCTTATGGTCCCTTTGAGCTGCCTTGATTAATTTCCTGAAAAAGCACCATTTGGAGGATTTTTAAATGGTGAATCACACTGTGTAAAAATCCAGGAAGAAATGACATAAGCTGCATATGAACCAAAGAACAACAAACTATGCAACTTCAGAGGGCAATAAAAATTCTAGCATTTGAACTCTAGCTTCACAATTAGATTTTGGCTGGGGGTACAGTCCCACTTAACCAACCACCTTGACTTTTTAGCATTACATTATTTTCTTGGCAGAAAGTTGCGAATTCATATGCATGAGTCCCTTTTTTTGTCCTATGCCTCAAAGACATACAGTCTATCCTCCCTGGCCTCCTGAGAGTAGAAGACAACAACCAATCAGCGCCCCAGAATCATGATTGACAGCTTTAGGGCCGGGCCCTGTGGTAATAAACCAGAAAGTCCAGATGACAGTGAGCAATGTGCTGCTGAATACTGAGCACGGGGGCATAATTCATAAAATACGTATTCCCTTGCCATGTTACTGTCATATCTATCTCCTCATGTGTGGAAGAGTGCGTACACACACACACACACATGCTCTCATTTCCCCTTCACTTCACTTCCCACTTCAGATAGTATGTTACAGTTTAATGAATAAATCCATGTACGATAGGGTTTTTATATCCAGAGCTTGCTGCGATGAAAACAGCAAGGAGGTTCTCACAAAAAATAAATGTTTAGCACTACAAGTACCTGTAGATATTTTGTTGTTAAAATGACCTCATTTATAACAAAAATATAAATGTATCCTGCTGAGATGTGTTTTTGTTGACAGGACAAAAGCAACCTCACCTGTAAGAGGCAGAGGTGTGTTCACTGCTCCATAGTATTCAGATAAATGAGAGGCATTTTATTTTCAATGTACAGTAAATGAGCAGGAATTTCCCATGACAACAGGCCGTCCTTTTGTCCATTAAGAGTGAATAGTGCTAAGTTTTCAGTTTGTTTGGTTGTCATATTTGTTTAGACAGCATCTTTAGTCTGATCATGTGATGTGCCACTTCATGCGTAAACTGCTCGTATGTCATACTCATGCTGTTGTGTTGTTTGTGTGTGTGTGTGTGTGTATGCGCGCTTCTGTGTTTTATACTGTAATCATCTGTTCCAGGGGTCATAGATCAAGGGGAGCAGGTGTGTGTCTGTGTGTCTTTCGAGAGGAGCAGGTGTATGTGTGCGCTCGCGTGTGAGCCTGTATGTCTGTGCATGTGTGTGCATCGAGGGGAGCAGGTGTGTCTGTGTGCTCACTCAGCCAGATAATGGGCACATATGGACAGAGCGAGAGAGAGAGAGACAAATGAGAGACGCGCGCACACACACACACGTATTCACACACACAGACACACACAGGGTATGGAGCGTACAAAATATATGTGCATGTACACAATTGATACAGAAGCACTCTTGCTCTTCATTTGGGTTTGTGAATGTAATGTATGTGTGTGAGAATAGGTGTGTGTGGTGGATGACACATAGGGGTGGATAAAGCCAGTATTGAGCTTACAACGGTATTTATATTAATATGTGTGTGAGGTTAAAAGCATGATGGGATGTCAAGCTAGAAAACATTAGGAGAAACATGTGGATACGTTTTATGAAATGAAACTGAGTTTACCTCCATTATTCTGTTTGTGTCAAATGTTTTAGTCTAAATCAGAATCATTTGGCATGAGGCATGATTGAATTGGAAAAAGACTGACGCTGTTCTCAGTTATAGAGATGGTTGAAACAAGAAAGAGAGAATAATTGTCAGCTATTTGAAAATAATAGAGAAGTGATGAGAAAAGAGTGAGGCAGTGAGTCAGAGATGAAAAATGGAGAGAGATGAGGAGGCGGAGATTGGTGGAGAGGAGGAGATGTGGCTGAAATCGACTTGTCAGCTGCTGGGGAGCCCAGCTGGGAGGTGACAGCTCTATAGTTAGGGAGAAAAGGAGGAGGGGAGGAGGGGAGGCAGGGAGGAAGGAGGGTTAATGAAATTTAATGGAGGGATGGATGAAAGAGGAGATAGCTCTGGGTAGGGGAGAGAGAGGAGGAGAGATGGAAGGAGGAGGGAGGAGAGATGGATGGAAAGTTTGGAATGATGAGGAGGAAGAGAAGAGGGGGATAAGAAGATGCAGGATATTGATGGGGGAGGAGGAGGGAGGAAAAAGAATTGCAACCTGGCAAAAAGGAGGTCATCTTTCAAAGAAATGACAATTCAGCTGGGATGGCAGATGACTGGACTGTTGTATATGTATGTGAATTAATGTCTATCAGTGTGTGCGTGTGTGTCTTTTTGGGATCCATAAGTGCTGGAAAAAGACCATTGGTCGAGCCCAATTTCTGGACCTCAATAAACTGTTAATAGTTTTTTCTGGGATTTGAGAATTAGAGCTGCTGAGTGTGTTTGTATGCGTGCCTGCATGTGTGTTTCCCCATTAATTAGTGTCTGATCAAATTGTCATCATGTGTCATCATCAGTTAATTGACTGATAATTACATCATCTGTCACCCAAATAGATCCTAATGAGACCGGCAGAGGAAGGAAAAACTTGAATGGAGAGGAGAAGTGGAGAGATGGGACAAACATGGTGAATGAAGGAAAAGAAGAAGGACACACAGAGGAGATGACTGAGGGGACTAATGTAGAGGCGGGATAATCTGATTGGTCCCGATCTTTGTCTATTATCTCGTTAGAGCCAATTAAAGAACAGGGCAACTTAAGACTTTTGGAGTCTGGATCAGTTTTCTTCTTTCACTGATCACGGTTTTGCTGCAACAATTTGTACGGCACTGTATTTTGTTGTAAAGCAATAGTAGACAGATCGGTTGTAGAATATTGTTTGTGTGTGTGTGTGTGTGTGTGTGTGTGTGTGTGTGTGTGTGCGTGGCAGCGTGACATTTCTGACGGAGTGCTTAGGTTGCAGTGATAGCATCTCTCTCCAGTCTTTTTATCATTAAGTGAACAGCTCAACTGACTTTGGTTGTATCACAACTCATTACAGTCTGCAGTTCAGTTCACACTCAAGTCCGCCTCAGTTAAGTTCATTTAAGTTCAGATTGGGTGAATGCCTACTGTCCTCACTGTATATGAACTGATGTATAAAGTCTCTTTAAACATCTTTACATCCCTGTCTTATACAACCACACCTGCTAGTATGTACTTATGTTTGGTGTGTATTTTCATTTTCATTTTCAAAACTCTATATAACATATACTGTATACTCAATAATAAGTACCAAATACTTTAAAGAACCGCGTACCAAGCCTTGGGGTGTTTTCAGTTATTCTGGCTGAATGAACATGAGCTCGAGCTGAAAGTGTGAAGAGACATGTGGGGTCACATGTACTAATTAGAATGATGTGAGATAAATTTGTCCCATCTAACAACAAAGTTAACAGGACATGCCTGTATAGTAGTTTCTAACACCTGTACAGCTGAAAGAGGTCTGATCAGCCAAACTTATTAAAATCAACTGTGAATGGTCTTGCCCTTAGTAGAGCATTTTCATGGAAGAGCTTATCACAGTAGGAATGTGGTGTAAATAAAACTAATGATGGCTGAATTTATAGCTACTTCAGTTTTAAACTTCTATTGCAGTTTACATGCTAGGTCACTGTCATGGCTTACTGGGATACTTGAAGGCAGGACCATTGGCTGTATCCAGTGACATTTGTTCTTTCCTATGACAATATCTCCTATGATCTATGATATTATGCATAAGTACCATGCGAAACTGGGTATGTATAGGGTGAAAATTCATTAGAGAGAAGTGATATAAAATGAACCTTTGATTTCACTTTACAACCACTAACTATAAGTGACCAGTATAGCCATTTTGTAGGTGCTGGGACAATAATGTATTTGTGGTGAAAACTAAATTGCTATTTTTGCCCCACTATTTAGTAGTGTACAGTAACGTGATCAGCAGCTACAACCTTGACTGTAGTAGTTGTAGCCATTGATTGACTGGGCGCTGGCAAACCTTTGTCTGCATTAACACCACTGACTGCATTGTGATGGCTAAAGAGGAATTATTGACAATATTTTCGCCTAGAAAAGTCCACATGATGGACCAGATAAATTATTGGATTAAAAGCCCTGTCACTCATGGTTAAGCACCTAGCCCTCCACTCATTTTCTCATCTTCTTTTTCTGTTCTTTGCAAATTTTAATCTCCATCTCTCATCCATACACAAACACACACACTCTTTTTCTGGAGCAGACACACAGGGGCATGTAGAGGTGGCTGGCCATTACCTTTCTGCCAGAGCTGTCAGTCCTTGGCTGGCATTGAGTTTGTACAGCAGTGGGTTCAAACACACACAGACGCACACACACAGCAACAGACCTCTCTTATTGGTTGCTGTAAATGATATATTTCACTTCATCTGAAAGGCTTTAAAGTGCCCACAGAGCCTTTAACTTCAAAGCAGAAAGTTAACACAGGCATACAGTACATTTGCTCAATAAACGAAATGAAAGAAAAGACTACAGCATGTAGGCAACCAGCCATGCTTGCTTAACGGATGTTGGGGGGCTGAAAACATGTTAAGCCCCTCTGTTCTCCTGTTGTAAAATTTCCAGTATATTAATTGTGCATGCACAATTCTGAAGAGCCAACAGTAAAGCTGTGATGACTTTATTTTTTAAACCGAGACCTCTATAAGGAAAAAGGGGATAAAATGACACCTCTTGTCAGTTAAAGATACTTTAATTATCATTAATCCCTTGATGAATGGATTGATTAAGTCTATGAAATGTTGAAATGAAATGAAAAATATATTTTTCCAGAGACTGACATCTTCAGAATCCTTATTTTGTCTGACCAACAGAACAAAAGCCAAAGATAAGACTAAGATTGATTTACATTAATATGAAACAGAGAAAAGCAGAAAATCACATGATAATTCTGGGCATGTTTTACAAAGATTATTTGTGAGCACTACTTACTTGATAAATGACTTTTTAAATCAGTTATCTAAATTATTACCAAGTAGTTGACCAAGTAATTCTAATGATTTCAGGGGTAATAAAATTATGTCAATATTAAATTATTTTTAGTTAATAAATGACATTAAATTGGTGAATACACAGATTAGTGAACTGCATCGTTTGTAAACTGCTGGTTCAAGGACTACTCTGTTTATTCACCACTGCTTTACTACAACCACAGCTTTATAGTTTGAGTCAGTGACATAAAGTCATTTCCTTTTTTATGGATTCCTCAAGTTTCCTCCAAATGAACCTGAGTTTAAAAAGAGTCAGATGTAATACATGTGCTGTACACACAAACACACTCTGCATACAGTATATGTTCTCTCTCTCTCTCACACACACACGCACACACATCCACAGCACATGGTTCAGAGGGTAAGGCAGCATACGGTTCCACATGTTAGCTATTAGCTTTTACTATTAGTCTCACCAAGTCTGCTTAACAAGGACTTTGATGTGTGTGGGGGAGCAAAAGAGAGACAGACAGCTAGAGAGCGAGAAGTTAGGAGTATGTACTGAGGACTATATATACTGTTACTCAAATTACCTACATCATTTGAATACAATTCAATGTGATGTCCACCTTTAAGATGAGATTGTAAACAGTTTGCAGAATGAACTGTCCTTTACTGTAAATCACAAAGCTGCAGATACATTGAGGATGTCATGCTGAGCACATATAGAAACCTCAGATCTAACAAATAAAAAGTGCAAACGTCTAAACCAGCCATGCCCTGTCTGTGGTCTGTTTTAATAAGCTGCTGCTTCTTGTCTTTAAAGCGCTCTGTTTCTCCATGTGTGGAGTTGCGTTGTGGTAAATCTCTTCTTTCTGACTTCACTGTAGTTATAAAAGGATACAGATTGTTTCACAGCAATAATGACTTGGCAGTGAGATTCAAGCCAAACTTTTAGGTTGCCAGGCAACTCGAGCGACATCAGCAACCGTATATGGACATCTCTGTTTTTATATTTGCTTTTAGCTTTCTGTCACTGACTCTCTGTCTTCCTTCTCGCACTTTCAGTGTTTTTTCTCTTAAACTGTTGTCTTTCAGTCGGGTATTTTCTGTGTCCACAGGTTCTCTTCCTCTTTTTCTCAGTTTTTCTCACACTGTTGTCTTTCTACCTCTAAGACTCATACAGTTTCACTTATCCCATCTGCCTTTGTTTGTCTTTCTTTTACCGTTTCTTTCTACTTCTTTCTACTCGCAAGTGTGTTAGCTAATGGTGGAGTCATGAGGGCAGAAAGCACAAGAACAAGAAGAAGAAATGAAAGTGAAGAAAGGAGTATTACACTGTAGGACTTCACACCATGATGAGAGGAAGAGGAAAGAGGAAATGTACATGTACATACTGTACTGTGCATTTTATACTGTACACTAGCAATCACCTTCGGTCATCGCTGCCTAGCAACCTTTGCTCTTTTTCTGCCATTCTATCTCATGAGAAAGTTACAGAAGAAACAGATTGACTGTTTATAATTCTAGTCAGTCTGTATGCACATTTGAGATTGAGATAATAAGGATAAATCAAAGTCATTGATGCTGCATACAGTTTTACACCTAGATTTTTTTTTACCATTCCTCTGTCTGTCCCTCCCACTTTTCCTTTCCTCAGCTGATTTTTCTCTCTTGGTCTTGAATTTCTCAGTCTGTCCACCCCAATTAACATCTGGGCTCCATGTTCAGATCATGAAATTTTATAGTGTGGACCTGTGTTTTTGACACATTTTTAACTAACTATGTCACAGGTGAGTATAAATTTTAGCTACAAACATTTTTCTGAAGCCAAAACTTAAATGACAGAGCAGTGTTATTTTGCTCTGTGATTTATTCATTTTTGTGTAAATGTTTTTATTGGATCTCTGCTCTCATGAGTTTTTTTTTCTATTATTTTTTTTTTTTTTACATTTTTGAATTGTGACAAATTGCAGTCTGTCAAGACAACTGTTTAGTTGTTCATATGGGTTGTAAGCAAATTAATTCCCTTTTAATAAGTGTATTCAAAGGTATTCTTTAAGCAGAAACCAAAATGTCTCAGCCCAGTAACCATGGTTTGGGGCTGATTGTATCTACAGGAAATGTTTAAACTTTCCTTCTGTAGCATGATCTTGGCAGACATGTAAAGCAGCCAACCTGTTTGGTTCAATACAGTGTTACAACTGATTATCATAGCAGTGAAAGATTATTTTCCCACTAATTATATAGCCATAGGGTAACAGGGTAAGATGCACATGAAAGCATGTGCCTTCTCCTGTCTTCTCCTCTCGTTGCTTCTTATCTCTTTACTTCTCCCTCTCTTCCAGCCTTGCTCTTTCTGTGTCTGCTCCCTGATCTAATTAAAATGCCATCCTCAATTCACTGGTGAGCCCCCTCCCTCCCTCTCTCTGTGCTCTGCTGCAGTGTAAACACGCTGTGTCATATTAAAAGTCTGAATACGCTGTGTCATGATTTGGAAGCTCAGCGGCTGATCCGCCATGTTTGACAATTTGACTGTGCCATGTTCGGTGGGACCATGGCAGATATTTGGAAGATATGTTATGTTTGGGTTTCTATAGGGCCATTATTGCCACCATGGAATTGATCTGGAGGTATTAGCAGGTTTTACATCATGTTGAAAGCTGCAGCTATGGATTCAGTACCCTCTTCAAACAGATTACAGTGTGTATGCCTAATATTTGTCCTTTCCAAAATGGAGGTGTTTGAGAGTGATGCACTAACACAGACCTACAGTGTGATCTCAAACCATATAGTGGATTTTTGTTTGCATCGTATCTGTCTCTCTTATTCCTTTTCTGTCATTTTTCTTGATGCCCCAGTCTCTGTTGCCCCATTTACTATAAAAACACCACACTCAAGGAAACGTGCACACACAATAGTGCTGAAAGAAAAAGTCACTGTCAGATCAACCCATACACATACACACACACACCAACTCCTTCACCATCCTGTGTTGATCTGCTGATATCTCATCTGCTCCTAATGAAAGCTGACAGATTGACAGTGCGAAGTAACTCTCCTATTGGTCCGGAGCTGTGATGTAACCTTGTCTGTGTGTCCCGTACATTGTTGAATGAGTGTTAAACTCTAATCTAATTCTAATCTTCAGCGACATAGAAGTCAGATTTAATTATGAACTTGAACACTTAGACACAGACAGATTGGAATGCGCACCCACTCACATCCACACACAAAAAACATACAGTGTGATACTTGACAACCTCTGATCCGCATAGAGAAAATGCAGCTTTGAGAGAGGCAAAGACTGATTTAGTTATGTCATTCCTGCTGGTTCACCACTTCAGCTATCTTCACTAAAACCTGTATTCTGGCAGCAGCAGGTTAGCTACCTAGCTTACTGTTAGCTCCACGGAACCATTTGGTCTCAGTGAACAATGCTAACAAAGTGTTGACGCTATTTGTCAGTTAACTGATACTTCACCACAGAAACTTGTTCCTGAAATGTGCTGAAGGACTGGATATGGAAAAACAACACTTATATTCTAACTGGGAAGGCATCTGGACCAAAGGAAATCTTCTTCATGTTTTTGCATGTTGTCTCTCACTTCTGTTGAATTTCTGTCTCACTAATTTTGCTTGTTTCCCCTACTCTCTCTCTCTCTCTCTCTCTCTCTCTTTCTCTTTCTCTTCCTCTTCATCTTCCTCTCTCTCTCTCTCTCTCTCCCTCTCTCTCTCTCTGTTGCTACCTGGCAACAAGCTGGTTTCCTTGGTGATGGAGCTTAGTAGCCTCACATTTGCAGAGACGGGGGTGTTTATGTGACAACTGGTACACACAGAGAGCATGCAGCAAACGCATGCTCATACTCATGCATGCATACACATGCAGGGAAGCACTTCACTCACTCACTCTCATGCACACACACACACACACACACACAGGCATTAACACTTGTACACATATAGCAAATGAATCACTCAGTGATTTGCATGAGTTAATTTACTGTTTTCAGAGTAAATATGGTGAAAAGAAGGGTGAATCAGTCAAATGCATCACCAGTATTAATGAAATAACAGTTGAAAATCAAGTTAAGAAGAAGCCCCCACTTTAGTAATTATATGGAATAAGCAATACACAATGCATGAGGACAACTCTGTCTTTATATTTTCATTTGCTTTTGGCATGTAGCCGTTTTTCATCATTTGGGATAGGCCTTTTAGCTTCAGTTAAGACAAATCTTAATCCTATAATGTACAGTTATATCTTATATCAACATTTTGGGGAAGCCCCTTTCCTCTTTCAACAAGACAGTGGCCCTGTGTATAGAGTAATGGTTGATTTTGGTGTGGATGAATCTGACTGGCCCTGACCTCAACCCCGTCCAACACATTTGGGATGAATTTGAACGCTGGCCAGGGATTATCACCCCCACATCCGTGCCTGACCTCACTGATGCTCTTGTGGCTGAATAGGAGCAGCCAAGCCTTCCCACAAGAGTTGAGACTGTAGCAGCACAAGAATATCATTAGAATGACATGTTCAGTAATCATACATGGGGTTTTGATGTCCACATACTTTATCTGTAAGTCCACATATTATTCATTCATTATCTACACCGTTAATCTGGTAAAGGTTGGGTATTTGTTTGAGCCATTTATATTTATATATTTTTTTATTTTTTTATTTTATCATGCAGTTAGTTTTAAAAATGCAGAATTAGTTATATGCCATCAGTTATTTTAGTCTGTCTGCTTTCCTCTGCTTTCAAATTCTGTCCCAGCATTGCCCGAGAGGTGTGCTGCAAATTTTCGAAATTGTTAGTCAGTGTGTAAAAGAACCATGAGAAATGATCTCCCTCTGTGACTTTCATACTCAAGTTTTAGGTTGTAGTCACGAGGGAGACAGATGGGCTGTGAAGAAGATGGGTTTGGTTACAGTGTGTCCGAGAGAGAAAGGGAGAGAGGTTTATCATCCACTCAGCAGCTACACACACACACACACACACACACTCTCTCTCTCTCTCTCTCTCTCTCTCTCTCTCTCTCTCTCTCTGTCTGTCTCTCTCTCTCTCTCTCAAACTGTGTTGGTGCAGCTCTGTACTGTTTACCATGTTTGGAGAAAGAAGGTGAACAAGTGACACAAAGAGAAGGGGAGAGAAAGAGAGAGAGAGTCTCTTCAGTGTTAAGATGACATTTTCGTGAGTCAAAAAGGCAAATAAGGATGGAGGGAGGAGTGCAGGAATGAAGGAGGAAGAAGAAGAAGAGAGATTGTCTTGTCTCTGTAAACTCTAAACTGCATGGCCAAAATTTCAGAGCTTGTATGTGTGCTAGTATTTATTTCTGTTCTACCCACTTTACTATTTGTAATTACATGGTTTCATGATTTCATGATTTCAATTAGCAAGCACAGACGACTTTATCGTCAGTGCTTCATTAAAACATCATACGATAATACCAGCCTCTACAGCTTTCCATAAGTGTCATTATCTTATACTGGCTACTCCTTCCTCTGTAATTGTCATCTTTGAGCTACTTGACTGCTCCCTGTGTAAGTGAATCGGAGAGCCCTATTTCTGAGAGTCTGGAAGAGGAAACACCTCTTCAAGCTTTATTCAGTCAGCATTCAGACAGTCAACTGAGCAATATACAGTATATAAAATTATGATTTTGCAATGAATTGTGTTATCTAACCAAATTCTTCATACAGGTAAAACAAAAACCTCCATAATTTATTTTACTATTTCAATTATATTTGACTTGGCAACATTCATTTGAGCAGTAGATTTCTTAAAAACTGTAACATGATATGATGAACACTGAGATGATTTATTTGTTTTTAACCAAAAGTTGATATAAGCTTGCGTTATTTCCCAGTCCTGTAGGGTTCCTCCCAGAAGACAAAAATTAGCAGAGTGATCACATCTTGTGATCAGTTTAGTAAGTAAATGACAGCTTAAACAGTGCCCACAATCATTAAATGTGTCATTTGCTGTGTTAAACAGAAATTCAGCTCCTTTTCCCAAAAGCTGGATGTTTTATTTCATAAAAAGTAGCAGAGTCATGCACACTGCAGGAAAGCAATGCCTGACAGAAAATACCAGTGCTCCTGTGATTGAAGCTGTAACCACAATTAAGTACAAATTTATTTGTCCATATTAGCAAGTGTTCTCTAAAAAAGACAAGTGCATTACCTCCTGAGTAATAAATATCTAGAGGCTAGTAATAACTTTGGGAGGCTTATACAAATTAATGGTGTCTTTAAAAAAAATAATGGTAGCAGTAGTAGTAGTTATTGTGGTGCTATAGTAGCAGTTGTGCTAATGGCAGCAGTGAATTGAAATGGTTGAGAGGGATCAGGTGAGATTTGTGTGTGAGGGTGGCTTCAACTCTGAGTGGCCTTGTCTTCCACCGCTCGCTCCTTAACTGGTCCTCATATCACAGAGAGGCTAATTGCAGAGGAATTACCTCAACAAGTCTTAATGACATGCTAGCTACAGACACAGAGGGCTCTCTCCTTCAACAGTAATGAGTCAAACTCTCAACATGTCTCAGTAGCTTGCTCTCATTTACCTGCTTCTCAGTCAAACGAGGGTGTTCACTAATCGCTCGAGTAACAGACAGAACACTGCACTTTATGGAAAAGATCTGGACAGAGAAGAATAGACCAATATATATATATACATATATATATATATATATTGTAATATATAAAACTCATTTTTATGCTTTCATGTTAGGTGTACATTTGGGTAGAGCATTTAAAATACAGGTGATCAACTGATACAGCCATAAAACATATATGTTTTTTAAATGATTTAGAGATTTATGCTACATGTCAGTGGAGTACAATCACATCAAAGATGTATGGCAAAACCACACCACGCAGAGACACACACATACACACAAGACATGTCTCTTTCTTTCTCAGTGGGTCACTGACCTTGGCAGAGAGACTGGTATGATTGGCCATCTCCCTGCGGTCTGTGTGTTGCACGTGTGTGTTATATGTGTGTGTTTGGCCTGTATGGTCCTGCAGGCCATGTTGTTGCCCTAGCCTGGTGTTATGGTCCATCTGTCTAGGCTGCAAGCCAAACAGCCCTCTTTGCTCACCCTCCAGTGATTTCATCATGATGGTTGTTGAATGTGTCTGATAGAAATGATACAGCCCTCTGGTGGAAATCCACTCCTTAACTGAAATATGCCCACTTTACCATGCAAGATGGATCTTTTTCAAGTGAAGAATTGGATGCAATTTTTATTTGTTAAAGGAGGATTTATTTATTCATTGAATAAGGGTTTGCCAGGCGAAACACAGCAATTTCCTGTTACTCTTCCATCCCTGTGGCCACTGAGCTGGCACACAGTAGCAGTTGGTGGCTAAGTGCCTTGCTCAAGAGCCTCTCAGCAGCAGTTGTAGAGCAAATGGAGAGCCTTATTCATTTTGCAGCACATCTGAGAATTTCAACAGTTGGCTTATGCTTGCGAGCCCTCTTATCCAAGCTTTAGCCAGACCCAACCTGCGATTTACACAAGGGACTTTAGATAAAGGTATCCTACAGTGAGTGACTGATAAGTAAAAAGTGCTTATATGAGTTAGATTTAGGTTTGATTTAATGATGCTATCCAAAGGAGTTAGACTGAAGCTTTACTTACATTGTATGTCTCACTAAATGGTTCTATCAGATCTTCCTTTTCTCCCATTTCTCCTGTTACTGGGCTCAATGTGGCAGGCAGCATGGTTGTGTGTGTGTGTGTGTGTGTATGTATGTGTGTCTAGTGTGGTTTGCTCAGTGATTCATCTCAGTGGTTAACTTGTGTCTGTGTTGGATCCTAACCTCTGAACTGCTCTCTCAGTCACTGAGCAAAGAGCAGCATCATACTGACAATCACAAACATACCCATGTCAAAGCCCAAACAGTTATGCTGCCATGTGCAGGCAGCATTTTCCAGGACAGAGAATATCTTGAGGGTAGGCATCAGTTTCCTATCCTAATGCAGTTGCCCCCTACCTAATTTTTTTAATGTATCTATTCTGCATTGATTATTTCTTCCTCCCAAATGTCTCCCAAAATCTGGACTGATTAAAAAGTTTATGATGCTTTCCCATGCAGTTGCACCGACTGGAAAATAAGTCAGAAGTTTATTCAGAAGTTTGTCCATGAATGCAACAACTATGTCTTGCAAACAGCTATCCAGGTGTGTGTTGTCTGTGCTTTCAGCCAGCATGAACTTTCCACCAACCCACCATCAGAATGAAAAAAACTTGGGATCCAAGCATCCAAACATGTACATAATTGTATTAGCAGGAGAAAGCTTTGAATCTTTGAAATATCTCCAGAGAGAGTACAGAAACATGTTGATCCTCAGAACATACACATATATCCACATTCACATAGGGTATACATTCGTATTACACACACACTGACGAAACAGTCAGGCAGGGGCTTTTGAAGACAGCACATACATTTCAGGGATGTTTTCATGTCTGTGTGTCTGCTTGTGTGCTTGTTATGTGTGTGTTTATGAGCTTACATGCTGTATGTGCAGTGACCTGTGTGAGTAGTGTCTGTGTGTGTGACCAGTTGTTCCTTCAGCTCCTATTTACTGTCACTCCTCTCGACTTCCCTCTGTTTTGCCCAAAAGGCATTAAACACTAGTCCAGCAGACCAAACTTAACTTCATGTCTTGTTATATAAATGTAGGCCCACATTTCCTCCCTGACAAAAGAGACTTTCTTCCTGTCATTTGTCAAACGTGCACATCTCCTATCTGCTACAGTTGGCATACTGTACAAACTGTGTGCCTGTTTCTAACAGAAGTTTTCATAATAAAAGCTGTACTTTTTAGGGGTAGGTTATAGCACCTGAAATTCACCAGTGCAGACCAATGGTCTCAGATCATCAAAACATTGGTTTTTAAGTAAAACTTTGTAAACAATGGATTAAAGATGACTCATAAGTCAACTAGAAACCCACAATGCAGTTCATTTTCATTGCCAGCAATTTAAGCGTAGGTGTGAATTTTTTAAATGGTGGATATTTAGTTTGGAATGAAACTCTTCTTAGGGCTGTACTGCACAGATTGTCCTTCGATCAACAGGACTTTTTATGCTTTTAAACTGTTTGCAGAAACTCTCCATTTGGCTTCAGCAAAATCCTTTTAATGTAATTTACAGCTATGCGGAATATGAATATCAGGGAGTTTTACTGCCACATTTTTACATGTTATTTTTCCTTCCCTAAAAATGTAACCTTATCCCTTGGCAGCAGGATAAATGGAACTCTCTTCAAACTGGTGGTCGGCTTTCTCAGAGATCACACACACGAACGCACACACATACGCACACTCTCAAACACAGAGAGGAAAGGGTGAAAGGAAAGAGAGGAGTAGAATGAGAGAAGGCACGAATGGTGCCAGATGTTGGGACAGAGGAGGGAGAAGAAAAGGAGAAGACATGGAGAGAGAGAGGGAGAAAGAGGTATGCAGACTTTTGTATGAGGCTGACCTAGTTAGAAGAAGAGGATTGGACACACTTTGTCTTTGGAGGGACACTGTCACAGCTGCAGTGGACTGTGTGTGTATGTGCATATTTATGTATGTTTACAGCAGAGTATATGATGCAGTTTTGCTCTTTTTATGGTATTAAAATGTCTCAAAATCCTTTGAAGAGTGGCAAGTTTGTGTGTGTGTTGAATTATGCACAGGGAGGAAGGAAAGGAGACAGAAAGATGAAGTCAATGAGCCAAACAGAAAGCCCAAGTGGAGAGAAGAATATTCAGTAAGCTCTTTACGTCGGATGAATGTGATGAATGAGAATGAATTTAGCCACTGGAACTCAGGGTCATAGTTCCTGCTGCTTTATTTTACCTGATTGAATCATTCTTGCCAGTCATTTATATATTTTAAAATATTTAGTCATTTGTAATTAAATTAGATAATTATATAATCTATAGAGATATTTGAGTATGCTGTATTTAGTATATTATACACAATAGCATTTTGGCTGTTTGTTTGTCTGTACTTGTAATATCTGCCTTACTGTCCCTCTGTCAAATGTGTGTGTGTGTGTGAGAGAGAACTTGTGTGTTTAATGCATACCCGTTGAAAATCAATACTGAACCACAGCAATTTACTGCCATCACGGGATTGGGTGGAGGGCTATAGCATCCAATCAGGATCATGAGAACTCTGTGGTTAGTGGGTTTATGCCCAACAGCGGAAACTGTGTGTGTGTGTGTGTGTGTGTGTTGTGTGTGTGTGTGTGCATTATAAATGCCTATTTCATATGTGACAGGAATACTTAATGTATTAAAGCAGCGGTTCTTTTCATCATGAAAAAAATACAGAAGTGGATTGAGGCAGCTAAAGATAGTATTTCTGTACTTTGTACCTGTCATGGTTTCAGCTAGAGGGCAAATTCTGTCAGAGCTTTCTTTACCTTTTGATGCAAACTATGTTGCATAACTCATAACCATAAGTTATGAGTTACTGTATCTCCTGTATTAAAACACAAGAGCTTAGTTCATTATTCATATAGAGATGACTGCAGCTGAGTTTATGTGGTTAAAAAGGCATCACTGGAAATGGAGTTCTGAAGGAAGATCTTGAACAGCTGGTGTTGGGTGTACTTTTTACTGCCATCCTGCTAGTTGTTTCAAACTAGAAGTTTGGCAACAGGGTGTCAGGATGACACAAAATATGAAACAAAACTGCCACAAGACACAAAGTAGTAAAATTAGCTATTAAGACCATATTCTGAGAGACAAATGATATGTTTTCTGTTGTGTTCAGCCATGGGGATTGCTGTTTGGACTGAATGCACTGACCACATCTGAGTCTCGCTCTCAACAAGTTACACATGTCTCTGTCGAGCTTTTATCAGTCAAGTCCCCTCTCCTTTCCTCTCCCTTCCCCCTCTCTACCTGTGTTCCTCAGCTGACTACAGGCTTTTAATGTTTTAAATGGTCATTTAGGAAGCGGTTAGCACGCAATTTGTGATTCTTTTTCTTCCTGTATTTGCTGTGTGTTCCTTTGTTTGTCTTTCTTTATTATCATTCACTTTCCACAGACATTTTACAATGTCTTTCAATAATTTATTGCTCCTCAAACTGCATGTGGTCCTCCATTGTCACAACTACATGTAGCCTAACGAAATGGGAATGTATGTAAAGGCTACATCTTTGGGTTATCATGATAAAGGTTGGTGTAAAGTTGGTCTGTTGTTAAATTCTTAGGTTTCTTCAAAGTAAGCAGTAGTGATATATGCTCTCTCCTTTGTACTCACTGAATTTCTCTTTGTGTTCCCTTGCTTAATTATTAATCACGAGTCAGAAAAGCGTGTGAACAGGAAGTTCAGCATGGTCAGATGTGGCCGCCAGCTCCTGTGTTCTCCTATGAGAGGGACTCTGGGTAGAGGGGATAGGGAACGACTCTTGCTCTGTGTGTACATGTGCCAGTGTGTGAGTGTGCGTGTATGTGTGGGACAGGGTGACGCATCATGCGGCAGTAGTCTGAATATTTTAGCAGGAAACATTAGTGACGCTTTTCCCTCTCTCTTTCATCATTCTCTCCCTTCGTGCTTTCCTTTCTCAACATTTTCCTCTGCTGCTTTCTGTTTTTTCCCACTCAGTGCGATGAAAAAAAATTGATTAGAACAGTGGTAAGAGTCCCTACTTTGAGCACAAACACATGGTTTTCTAGTAGCCTGTAAATGCAAATGAGATCAGGAGGAGGACAGCTGGGCAGGGCAGGACAGGGCAGTTGAACACACACACACGCACACACACACACACATAAACAAAGATTTTTTTGAGAGTTTCTGGAGATTGATAGAGTGTAACCCCAAAATGTTCCCCCCTCCAGCTCTGGTTCCTACTCAGGTTCTCTGAAGGCACGCAGAGAACTGTTTATGCAATTTACTGACATCACGTGCATCTTAGTACCTTCACAGTGCATGTGCATGTATGTGTGTGTGTGTGTTTATGCCAGCATATCCCTGTAGTATGCACTATACACATTGTGGGGTGTTTTGCATTTTTTACTGAGTATTCAGTATAGTAGCCTGCAGCATCCTTATGTGTTAGAGCCTCTTGTAGATCTGATTAATCAAGTTTCATTGTCTATGTGCGTGTGTGTATGAGAGAGCAGAAAAAAGAGAGACAGGCAGAGGGAGAATAAAATTAGGTTTGATTCCTGTTTTGGAGTTTCTGTGTATGAAACCTGCCAATAGAATCTCTCTTTAATTCCATTACTTATCACTTGAAGAAAAGAAGACAGCTCAAGGTTTAAATAATACACACGCACACTTAAACACACATATACTCAAGTCCTACTGGACTCTCCCTCTCTTGGCTGACCATACTGCGAACTTGGCTTATCAACACTCTCATAAACAAAATCACACATATATGCAAATTCTCCCAAAGATGCCAGGAAAATGGTAAACACAGCGCTACGTACATATGTGCGCTTCATTTCACTCTTTCCTTTTTTCTCTCTTTCTCTAGTTTTCTTCATGTAGTTTTTTCACCCAACTTAAGTCTGTATGCTATACAAGTTTCTTTTTTCTCATTTCACAGTGCACAGCTTAACAAGCACATACATAGAATAGGATAAGGCAGATAATATTCTTATATTTTCACTGTCGTACCTGATAAAACACCACCAGCCAACAATGAATTGATCTGACCAACACAACTGCTCGCATAAACAACTTATGCGTAGCGATTGCTCTGGACCATAGACATCTGTTGTTGTCCAAAAAGTGTTAAAGACATGATCTGTCATTAACTTCAATATGGGTGTTGTTGTTTATTTGAATCAATAGTAGGTTTTAAAAAAAGATATGTATTTGTGACCTTAAGATTTGGTCTTCAATAAAACCAGTGGGCTTGGGGCTGATTGTTACAGTCAGGGTAATGGAAGGTGACAAGAAGGAGATAGTTGTTGGATCAAGAAGATTGTTGGTTTTGGTCTTTTTCATGGGGGTTGTTGATGTGAGAAAACAACACCCTTTGTCTTTCTGGCAACTCTTCAACTCAAAGACAAAACAAATCAGCAACAAGACATTGAAGTATTAAGATATCAACTGGCAGCAGAAATTGAGTCGAAGTAATCTGTGGAGGTGCAGTGTGAAACATCACAGTAGAAGATCTATTTACTTCAACTAATAAACATCATCACCATGTATGCATTTGTTATTTACACAGACATCCATTACCTAACAATGGCCTGTGAGGAGCCACAGAGCTGTCAGGAGCAGAAAGAGGAGAGAACAAAAGTGTTTCAGTCTCAGTTTCTGGGCATGTTAGTGTCTGTTGCATTTCATATGTCATTGTTTTCATAAAATATCCACACATATACACAATCATACACACAATGTACCACAATGTCGCTAAATTTACAAACTTGTTGCCTGGAAACACAGAGGTAGGCTTTTTGCCAGCTAGCTAGCATAATGGAATTATAGACACGCGGTGTTTGGGGCATATGTAAAGGATACAGCAGTGGAATTGTGGCGCGGTTCTTCCACGTGCTGTGTTGCCTCTCTGCTGTCTTGCTGCCAAGAGAACATAGCTTCAAGATGTAAAGAGAGAGAGAGACTAAAAGGAGAATACAGAAAGGGAACAAAATGACACAAAGTGGACAAATGTGAAATAAAATGAGGCAGAGACATCTTTGCTACTGCTTGCTTCATCGAAACCAAGCCCTGCGAATTACTGGAGACTCACAAATCACCAGCACTGGTTTTAAAAAGGCAAAGTCAACCTTCCATGAGACTATTTAAAATGAGCTAGAATGAGCTCAGTGCCATTGGCGACTTTATTGCACGAGCAACATGTTCTTGTGGTTTGCGTCTGTCTGCAAGAGGCTGTTCAGAAAAAATACATCCTCAGATGAGTAGAGAATTACACAATTAAGCAGAAGTCAATGGAATCTTTAATCCCAACTATTAGATAAGATTATAATAGATTAGATTAGATTGGATTAGATTATACACTTTACATCACCTACTCAGCAATCTCTCATCCAAATGATTAATATGTTGTAAATAGCTGTAATAGCCTTCACTGTAGGGAAAATGTTTTCCACAAAATTTCGGAACATGGCTGCAGGGATTTGGTTCTACTTAGACGCAGGACACAGAGGTCTAGCACTGATGGTGAGTGATAGAGCCTGGCTTGCATTCGCAATCATCTCAAAGAGACTTTCAGTGGCTATGTGCAGCCAGCAGTTCTCCTTCCATTCAAAACTTGAAAACCATCTCTTCTTCAACTATTGCCATGATATTGGAAGCACACTTGTAGTATCACTGTATGCTGCAGGATTAGGATTTCTCAGCTGAACTAGGAGCCTGAATCAAACCATGAATTACATAACACAGCAGCACATATCGAGTGTCCATATACCTAATGCCATGTAGTGTGTACATAGTATACCATAGTTAGACCCCCACGCTTCACAGATATGACTTCTTGCTAAACAGAGATGAAGTGTGTGTGTGTGTGTGTGTGTGTGTGTGTGTGTGTGTGTGTGAGACAGCTCTTGTGATTACAATACCAAACAAATGCAAAGGGTGCTAGAGCACATCCCACACTGCGTTATCTGGTTTAAAAGCATGAGTGCTGAAGTGCACACTGTTTAGACTGAATCCTGTCCAAAATCACTGGACTATTGAATTGGTGTCATGGCATCTGATCAGTAGCATGTTTGCTAACTGCTTAGCACACTGACTGACAGATTTGTGTTTTTAAAGGCTTTCAGGGTCATTGCTGCTTATGTTGTGTAGAATTTACAAAAGCTATGATCTGTAATTGAAGTGTGTAATAAACCTGTTTGTTTTGTTAAAAGGGTAGATGTTTTAGATGTCACAATCATATCAGTTTTGACAGAGGAATAAGTACTGTGTTATGGAAATCAGTAGGTACCAGAACCATTCCAAGTATTCCTTCATTGATGCCACCTACTGTGGTTTTGCAGATGCATTTACTTCACCAAATTATGTGTGAATAATTGCACAACGGTCTTCACTCAAATACAAATTAATAAAACTCAAATTGCGATCATCTCTTGAGCTGGAGGGCATGCAATAATTTCTTCAATTACACAGAGGAACTTTGGCCTTGTGACTGCCTAGAGTACAAATGACATTATTCAGTATGGTCATTTTCCTTTTCCATAAAGGTGCAATAGTGTACAGCATTCAGTAGACACTGCAGTTTTGCATAAATAAGTCCCAAGTTGATGATTATAGCTGCATACAGAACATTTTATTTAAAAAAACATTTAAAATTAATTTTTAACAATCAAAGATTCAAGATGAAATGTTTACATGACTGTGATGTAATAAGATGTGTATTCATATATGCCAAACTATGTTTATTAATACATTCTTTAAATAAACCCACATTTTCTCTTACAAAGTTAACTGTGGCCAAAACGTTTTCATTTTTGCTATTTATATTATTAGCCAGCAATATATTCTACCAGGCTTTGTATTTCTTTGATTGAAGGTATTGTCTCCAAGTGGATCATATGCAAAAAGAATATTAAAGCTTTTAGGACAAATATAGTAATCAGTTGAAGTGCTTACATAGTAAGTGCAACCATTCTGCAATGTATATGATGTATTAGCAGTGCTTTTATATATCAGAAGGCTTTTGTGTTCACATCTATTTGTATTTGTTCTCAGAAGTTCATCTTTGTGTGTGCTGCAGGTTTACAGGTTGTGTTGAACTCCATTATCAAAGCCATGGTTCCTCTGCTCCATATTGCCCTGCTGGTCCTCTTCGTCATCATCATCTATGCCATCATCGGCCTGGAACTCTTCATGGGCAAGATGCACAAGACCTGCTTTCACGAGAATTCAAGTACAGACACACACTTACACACACTAACACAAAAGCGCATAAGCACAGAGTGAGACAGAGACAGAGTATTTAGACTATTATGCACTGATGCACAGATCAAACACATACACTAACACACTGCACTTCAATGATCAGATACATTTTGAAGCATGCATTCAACTGTGTGTGAAAGCATGCTTCAGTAAGCATATATTCACACACAGATACATACTTTCATCTCCTCCAGTGATGGAAACAGAGGTCAATACTGTACCACTTAAACCTGTTCAACTGAAATATCAAAGTGAGTCATAGCTGTACTCTCACCTTACTACTCTTTTGTTTCCAAGGTAATAAGTCAAAATGACTTCAGTAAGGTGTCAACCTTTAGCCAACAAGGCAAAGAGAAAATAGAGCGTATACCTTTAACAGTTTAAATGATCACCTCCATTAATTATTCAAACCATCATTTATGTTTCTGAGTATGAGCGATTTGAGCAATAATTGAAACAGCAGCTGCCATAAATGATTGAAACAATTTTCAGTAGAGGCCCCCAGGTATAAAAGGACTTGAGTGTTGTTATGGTGATGTTATAGGTCCCATGAGAGGCATTAGCTTTGCACTGTGTAAGTGCTAGTGGAATACTCTCTGTTATCCTATACATCACCCTGGAGAGCTTGTTTTGTATAATTAGTACAACACTTTTCACACAGATTTTTTATATTGCTCCTCCATTTGGTTTTAATTTGGTGTGTTCTCTTTAATCTTCTCATAGATGTAGGGTTTTTCTTTTTAATAAGTTCTTTTTAAATGTAGATGTACTAAAACTTTATGAAAGATTGTTTTATATTTCTTCCTGAAGTAAAAATCTTCATCAGTTCATTTTTCTAACAGCAGGTGAAAGCTAAGGATTATACTTTGATTAGCCTTGCTGTCAGTTCACTTTCTGGGACAGCTTTGGATGCATTCAGCACCCCTTGCACCCTGGCTTGTTCCTTGTTGTATTGATAAAGTGTTCTGAATTTTCTACAGTTCTGATTCTTACCTCTGTCTGGTTTTTCTCAACAACTCTGCAACTAGCAGCTCCCCCTGTTTTGCATCTCTAGAAGGAGTTTGGTAAAAATGATACAGTAAATGACTTCCTTCTAAATCTTGTCTTTTGTCACAGGAACCACTGCAGAGGCAAAGCCTGCACCGTGTGCACCGGATGGTGCTTATGGTCGACACTGTACACAGAATGGAACAAAGTGCGTGGCAGGATGGGAGGGCCCCAACGATGGCATCACCAACTTTGACAACTTTGCCTTTGCCATGTTAACGGTGTTCCAGTGTATAACCATGGAGGGCTGGACGGATGTACTGTACTGGGTGAGCCGGACACCACAATAGTGTCTTTGTGTGTATTTGTGTGAATGAGTGTCATACTGCTTGGTGTGTGTAGCCACTACACAATATCTCTGACATCAGTGCCACATGAGTGCTTTAGAGAAAAGAATATAAAGCAATAACAAGAACAGTCTTCTCAGAAAAGCAGGTATGCACACAAAGATTGTTCAGAGAGAGAAATACACACACAAACACACACAGATTCTGTTGATGTGTTTGCATGTATTAGCTCATATCTCAGGCTAAATCGATGCAGACAATACACTGTCTAATTGAAGGCGCAGATTCATTTGGAACGTGTGTAGATTCCTGATGCTTAAGTCTAGTGTCAAGTGAACACACAACACACATACAACCACAGAGGCATTTGAACTCACAAATGCAGCCCCTTCCTCAGTAAATGGCCAGAAGCATTCAGCAGTCATGTCCAGCCAAATAAACCAATAGATTAGTCTGTGCTGTTAATCAATGCAAGGGAAGGTTCAATCAAACTCCATATGTGCCTTCTTGCAAAAGCATTTGATTTAGACCTTTGCAATGGAGGTGAGGTAAAACATATTTTTCAAGAATGATGAAAAACTTTTAATCATTTCTATTTTTGATGCAATGAAATGCTGCTTTAACATGTACCTGTGTGTTTAATTAAACACTAGAGCTATCCCCTGACTTCGCCCTTCTGTTGCCCTGTGTAACTTTGCCCTCAGTAAGACTCATGGCACAGAATCAGCTGTTACATTGGCAGGACTTTGGCAGATTATATTGGATACGGGAAAACTGCAGGATAGGCTTGCACTCTGCCACCTATCCCACCACTGGGAAGCACTCATGTGGTACAGATGAGTACCGGTTTCTTCAGATTTTCAAAACATCACTTTTACATTGCTTTTACAATGCAAGGAAATTGCATCAATTTCCAGGGTAGCCCTAATTCGTACCTCTCATGTATTATCATTATTTTCATATTACAAAGCATCAGTTGCTGGCGATCTTTCAAAAACCCAGAAGGTTGTTTTGCACTTGCCATATTTATGATGACTCTTCTGCTTATCTTGATGACAAAATAAATCATGCATTGCACAATAAAAATACATTTTCCTTGTCACTAGAGTTTTTACTTTATTTCCTAATAATAACTTAAATCTCAAAATAAGGCACAATATATCATTTTTGTTTGCATTAAGAAATTTATACACAACAGACAGATTATTTTTTCATCAAGATGGATAGACAACTATGGAAATACCTTCAAAAATAGTGTTAAGAACTGGGAAATGACCTTTTGGCACAATCTGGGACCAACTTTCAGAGTACTAAAGGAATTAGTGAATCATTAGATTAATAGATGTCTTAATGAATTAAAAAGCAGTGAACAGTTACACTGCTATAGAAGATGCTGAATGAGTTTTAGCTAAACTGATCTCAGGTGAAAAATGTAAATTTTTTTCTGAGTGTGTGTGTAAGTATGGGATTTTACTGCACATACAAGGTGTGCATGTGTGTGTGCGTGCATGAGTTGCATGTGTCTGTGTCATGTATACACATGGAGCAGAGGGCTTACTAGCTCTACACCCCTTCTCCTGCTACCCTGTCTGCTGCAACCTCTTGTATACACACACACACACACAACATCACATCAGTTAACGCAAAATATATTATGAGAGTGCTTGTGTACCCAGCTCTCTTTATAATGAATTGGCCCTATTTATCAGGAGTTATAAGTACAAATGATTATGGAAAAGCATTTAGACAACACCAGGCCTTTAAAAACATTTGGTTTGCAATGGTTCATTACGTTTCGGCCCCGCATTTCCATAGTTTTCATTGTCACACATTTTTGGGAATATAGATTAATGATATCCAACATCTAGTGCTCCTGTTGCAAACCCTCCTCCACCCTCTCCCTTTTTGTCTCTCTACATCCAGTACTGTCCATCTTAAAGTGGAAGCTCTTTAATTTAGTAGCTGGAAATGCACAACTGTGCTTATTTTTGGCTCCTTAAATGATATATTTTATTTTTATATTTATATTTTGTTCCTGACATCGTCTTTTAAATGTCCATTAATTCAATTTAAGTGTAGATTAATAATCTGACATTTCTGTTATAATTGAATCCTGGATATTAAACTGTTCAGACATCACCTTGTCCACATCATCTCCCATTTACATCAACCCTAATAAGGATCTGTCTCTGTTTAAGCAGTCCTTAATACAATATCCAGATGAATGTGTAGCATATTCCCCAGTAACTGAATATCGTGAAACAAATCCTTTTTATTGATTTCGCTTGGATTTTTTTTGGTGCCACATTTTTTAGTGCCACATGCTGTAATTCCTCTATAAAGGAAAGTAATTGGTTTATATTTATGCAACTGTAGAGTACGGCATCTAAATGTGTTTCCGATACAGGCCCATACACCTTTCCAAGAAAAGATTTCTTAAGGGATTGTGTAACTATGTAAACAATCACTTGGTATTAAAGATAAGGTTTGATATTGAGCTACAAGGGCAGTTAAGTGTTGTTTAGTGTTCTTAATTGTGGATAGTCAAGAACCTGCTCTCCAACAGGAAGACACAAGGGCTTATACACACACTTAATTATACAATACTGCCACTCTTGCTTCGCCAGGTTTCTACAGCTCTTTTTAACAGGCACTGCTCCTTTGTTGTTTCCTGTCTTTCGACTTTTCCCTTTCCTTCTTTCTTTCCCTCTCTAACACACTTTCTGTCCCTGACCTCTACTGCCCCCCTCATTCACTCCATCATTCTCTTTATGTCAATCCTCTCAAACCTTTTCTTCCACATTTCTTATTCCTTCCCCATTGTTCCCATCCCTCTCTTCCCTCCACCTTACCTGTCTTTCCTCTCCCTTCAACCTTACCAACTTTTCTCCTGTTAATCCCCCTCTTTTCTCCTTCTCCATCTCTCCTCTGCCTCTTCTCCCTCTCAGATGCAGGATGCTATGGGCTATGAGCTGCCATGGGTCTATTTTGTCTCTCTCGTCATCTTCGGCTCCTTTTTCGTTCTCAATCTCGTTCTGGGGGTGTTGAGCGGGTAAGAGGTTACACTGTTGTCATGTGTGTACGTATGTCTGTACGTGTTTTGTTTGTGATGTGGCTGTTTGCAGTGTTTTGGTTAAAGATAAATGTAAATGACTGTGTAACAAGACTCCCTTGACCAAACGTTTAAAGTGCAACTTATATTTTCCAGTGAACCAGAGAAGAGTGGAATCAAGAGGAAATAATCCATGGCTTGCTTGCTTATTTATTTTCTAGAATTAATATTAATGGTTTTGATGTGTCAGCCTTAATTATTATATTTATGATAACTTGGCTCAAGGCTTGGCTTAAGGTGTACTTTGCATACTTACATACGCTACAGGTGCCAAGGGAGAATTGCATATATAAAACATCTACATATGTATTGATTTACAGAGATGATGAATGCCAAACAATGACAAATGCTTTTGCTCCATGTGTAGATTTAGTCAAGTGGTACACAGAAGAAATTAAACTCAAATAAGAGCAGGGTGATAACAGCAGTCTCACTTCAGTGGTCCAGCAGTGAAAAGCAGAGCTAGACTGCCACAGTTCTCTATATTCGAGGAAAGATAAACTGACGATCACTGGACTGAGCAAAATCTGCTCTCTCTCCTTTCTGTTCCACTCAATCAATCCTTTGTCACAAGCCTGAGAGAAATGCGCACATGCATTTACACACATGCACACGCACACAGAAAGCAGTGACGGACCTTGTGTCTATCGCTTATGTTCATGTCAGCTGACCACAAGGGGCCACATCCTGTCACAACCTGTGACGGGATGTCTGTGATGGACAGGTGGACACACATACACACACACAAGCCCTCCAGACTCTCCTCTTTTCACCAGCACAGGTTCAATAACAAACACAACCAGTTTTTTTGGTTTTTGTGTTTATAACTTTTTTTAGTCAAGTTAGTTATTTTTGTTCAGTTTTAAGTGACCATCTTCTGCCTTAAACTCCCAACTATATTTAATTATCAATGTTGTATGTATACATGTGTTGGTTAATATACGTTTGTCTCATGCAAATTAACATGCATCTGCTTGCACTGTTTGTGTGTGTACATTTGTGTAATGGCACATGCTGCCATTGGCAGTGTAACGTGAATGTGAGTGTGTGTTTTGTTTCAATAAATGCTGCTCTAGCAGGCGAGCTGGGTGCTGTTTTACCCTGCTCTGCCAAGTCACGCTGTTTTAGTACAAGCACCACCCGGCCTGTAGGGACACATTGGGGTATAAATAATTCACCCCTCAGGTCAGCCGTGGAGGTGGAATGCTAAAAAAAACTTGCACAACAGGGAAAACACAACAGGCAAAAAAGGTTCTTCTGAGGACTGTGTAGAGTCTGGAGGAAACATGGCATTAAAGATGGAAATTATAGGATGGAAGGCTGCACTGAATAGGAAACAAAATTTTTGTAAGCGTAATAATTTGGTTAGTTTGGTCAGTTAAAAACAGTATAATAATCATAGCAACAATAACAACAGTGACTATAATAATAAAAATAGTAATATAATGAGTTACACATCAAAATTACTACTTTTAAATGAAATTAATGATGAAACCAAAATAAATGTTAATTAAAATGTAGAATAAGACAAATTATTTTTCATGAGGACAGTTATGATGACTAATCCATGGGAGTCTTGTTGCACAGTATGTTCAAGTATCTAACTAAAATGCTGTCTCTCCACAGTGATTAAGCCTGAATTGGGCTGTTTGGATTTCTAATTTCTAACTTTCCCTTTTGACAGAAATACATCTGTTCAGCTTCTTCACATAAATAATTAGCTCTAAGAGGAGTTGTTTAGTTTATCATGTGGGCCATTCATAGCCTTCTGTCATGATCACTATTATGTCTCCTAAATCGACTAATACACCTCTTTATTGTTTTTCAAATCCACATTAAATGCAGGTGACCAAATACGTTGCCATGTGGCACATTAAGTGACTCTGACAAATACTATGAATGCACCATAATCCCAGCAGGGATCCTACAGAAGCAAACGGTTCCATCTGCTGGGAATTTTCACCAAGGATCTAACTCCTTCGCTTGCTCCCTTCTTCTTTCCTTTCCCTCCTAATATTTCCTAATTGCTTTCACTTTCATCCCTGCCTTCTCAATCAATCTTGACCTCTTTGTCCTCCCTCCATCTTTACTTTACATCTATCCTCTCCTTCTGCCTCTTGGCCCTTCTCCTCCATTCCTCCATCTCCTAGGTGAATGATGCAGTAGATTACAGGTGGCCCTGGGTCTATTTTGTCACCTTAATCATCATCGGATCCTTCTTTGTGCTAAACTTGGTTCTGGGGGTGTTGAGCGGGTAAGGGCAGGTCAAAGGTCAATTGAAACTAACTTCTCTCTCTCGCCTTTCTATCGTTGTGCTCGGAGAGCTTTGCTCCTTTCTCTTTGCTCAGAGGAACTCTATATTTCTTTATTCTTCCTGTTACTGGCAGTAGGACGAGCACAAAATATGTATAGGAATGTGTTGTAGTGAAACTGGTAGAGGTATATATGTTTGAGGGTTTGGAGCGAAATGAGTTACATTAAGTGCTTGTATGTGTGTACTCATTGTCATTTGTAGCTGACTATAGTGAAATTGTATTTCGGAGCATCTGGCTTCAGGACATTTCAGTGTGAACAATGCTGATGGATCTACAGGATATAGCCTCCCTAAATACAGCTCTATGGTGCTGTTCCTATACAAAATCACTATTACTATCATGAAATGTTCCACTCTCAGCACTACTGGGAAGGCACAAAACACTGTCATCTCCATTAAAATAAAGAGAAACATGGACTAGTTTTATAAATTCAGACTCCCAGTGGACACAGCCTAATATCACTCCAAATAAAAGCTGTGTTTGTACACCACTGTAAGGACATTGACAGATTCTTTGCTGCTTGCAGTTAGGTTTCAGGTTTTGGAAACACATGAAAACATTTAAGAAAATATACCCAGATATGTGAGCATATGAATTAAGTTTGCATAAATCTGAATCTTACTGCCACAATAATTCACACTTATTAATGGATCAGACAGTTGAGATGTAGCTATTTTTCTCATCTTAACCTGAACCTTTATGCTTATGATTGTTGAACCTTTCCAGGTTATTGGCCACTCACCATCATCTGTTAAAAAAGATAATCATTACTTTTGCAATTAAGTATAATTTTGATTGTGAATCACAACTAATGTGTGAAAAGTTTCACATTGTGTGTGTATCCTCTCTTCATTCTGATGGTTCCATCCCGTTCTGTGATGAGGTTTGGTAGCAAACAGGTTGAGGGGAGTGAAGTGTCTCACCCCTGACTGACTGACCTGAATCTGACTCTTGATACCCACAGTGATGTGACAGCAGCATTGTGGGAAAAATAATAGAGGTCTATCTGGTCCAAACAGCTTGGGGGGTTTGGTTGTCTGACTCTTTGTCTGACTTCTGACTAATGATGCTGTCAACACACTACACAGCCTGACCTTTTACCAACTGCTACCTCCATGGTGTGTGTGTGGGTCTCAGATTGGCATAATAACTAATGGCTAAACAGAAAGAAGGAGAGCAACGGACATAGAGACAGAAACGTTGAGTGTGACTACATCCATCTGGATGTGATGTAATGTGTAAACAGAAAGAATAGATAGAGGCTGGCCTGAAAGAGACTGGGTGGTGGGATAGAGAAAGGAACAGGAAGTGGGGATAAAAGAATTCAAAGATGATTTAGGCCAGATAAATGAGACAGTGAGAATAGGAAAATGAGAGTGATGTGTCAGGATTTTACACTCACACACACAGTATATACGCACACTGACACACAAATACAGATCAATAGGATTGGATGCCCTGCTAATGTTCTGACAAACGAGACAATCGCAGTTTGTCATAATGCTCATTGATCTTTGTTGTGTCTGTAGTTTGGAGTTGTGATCTTAGGTTCCATCATTCCTTTAAATTACAAACACATACACACACACACACACACACACACACACACACACACACACACACACACACACACACACACAAATTATGTTCCAGCCTATAGAAAAAAATCAACGACAACAGCACATAGCAATCTATAGAGTGGAGCCTGTTGCTGCTCTCCAGGGAACAATGAAGCTTAACATTATTCACAGCATCCCTTGTGTTCAAATTAAAATCTACTAATTGATTGCATAATATCTGATTGAAAATATTCAGATTAACTAAGATAGACAGAGATAACAAGGCTGGCATTTTCGTCCAAACCCAAGATGAGAATGTGAAAAGCTGTATATACATTGACTGTACTGATATTCTCATGCAGAATATTAATGACACAGAGGCACTTGCTGTTTTATTTGACAGTGGACCTCAATGTTAAGTTGTACACTTTCTTTAACTGCAGATGTTCCAGAGCCTCCTAGCCCTGTCAGCTCTCATCCAAATGAATTTTTCTTTATCCAAACTGTATTTTTGGCTCCAGCCTGATTTTGACCTTTCTCCAATGGCAGAATTTAATCAAATTTTAATTCTTTATTCCTCCCAAACATTTGGGAAGTAATTTCACCCAGGTTTCATCATAATATTTCATGTCACATTCTCAATATTGATTTCACGTTCAATCTAATTGTACGTGTCTTCTTTGTCCACATCAATCCCAAAATCCCAGCGAATTCTGAAAGCAGGTATCATGCACATTGAATAAGCAAAAAGAAATCAGATTGGTCAATTAGTAGTTTTAGGGAGGAGGAATTTTAATTGATTATTCATGTTAATTTGCTTTTTACACACTTGGAAGATTGGCAAACATTGTATGAAGAGAGAGCTGAGGCACAAATATCGCTCTCAGTTTACCCATATCTCATTCTGACCTATGGCTGTAGAACCCTGGGTAGTGGAATCGGAAGAATGAGATGGCAGACAAAAGGTGAGGAGCTCAGATGCAGGTTGACCTCGGTGCAGTGCCACCTCCTCCAATTTCAGGAGCAAGCTGAGGGTACAGCTGGTGAGGAGTGCCTCTTTGTGCCTCCTCTGGGTTGTAGCAGCACATTGCAAGTAAAAGGAGATATGGGTAGACCCAGAACACACTGCAGAACCTGATGTCCCAACAGGCCTGGGTGCACCCAGCCCAGGACAGCAACAGTACAGATAAATTAAAAGTAAATAGAGAGGAGAATTTCACTTATCCACTGTTAGTCAGTCAATAGGGGTGTCACAGTTCACATTCTACAAGCCAAGCATCTAGACTTAAATGATGAGAATCCAGTTTCAGATGGTTTGTACTGTGCAAACTGAATAAATTGAGATTGGTAAACCATAGTACAACCATTGTGTTGGGATTAAATCCAATAACTGCCATTATATTCTTTCATGCTGTGTTTTTTTCCTTGCTTTATGCAGACATAACCAAATTTATCAACATAGAAACAGAACTGAATTTATTGCCTTGATCTACTGGCTTATTAAAAATATATATCTTGGATTGTCGGAGATCTGAATCAAGCTGCAGCTATTGTCTGATGTGTTTTCATCTCCATTTGAACACTAACATCTTCTTGGCAAAGCTTTTCCTTCACCTGATGTTTTTCTCTTAAGCAGGTTTCCTCCTGTTCCGTTCCGGAAGTATAGTACCTATACTATCACAATTTTGTCACGTGATAAGGGTTTTAAGTAACTGTTCAGATTCTTTTTTCCTCCCTCTGTTTTCATATCTCTCAGAGAGCTTCCAAGGAGAGGGAGAAGGCCAAGGTAATGGAAGACTTCCAGAATCTCAGAGGAAAAACAACTTGGAGGAGGACCTCAAGGTAGATTGCTCTGCATGTATGTGTGTTTGTGTGTGTTTCTAACTAAGAGTCCCAGTCTAAAGAGGATGTAAGAGTTCACTGCTACAGATCTATTACTTCCTCAGGCTTTCAAAAATGTGATGTTTATATAAAGTTCCAGTCCCCTGTGGTTAAATCTTGGTATTAATATATCTTAATGTGTCAGTGTTAAATTAATGAATTCAAGCAAGGCCACAGGATGTGAAGAGTTAGATAAGAATCAAAACAACATCATGCTTACTACTACTTTGCTTTGTTTAATATTGAACATCACTTTCACTGTTAGTATGGAATGTCAAAGACGCCCAAAACCATCAGTGTAAGGAACTGAACGCAGGAAAGTTTTGTTGACAAGTAGTCATCTTTTCTTTGTATGTGTCTCATTTGTGTGTGTGATTACAGGGCTATTTAGACTGGATCA